>CM035174.1:100799848-100862426 GCA_020205615.1 Panax quinquefolius | reverse complement strand
AGCGATTTTACAGTATATAATCAAATTTAAATTCGATAAATGGGGTCCGCAAACATATTGTTTAACATGTTTTAAACATTTATTGCAATAAAAATCTTTCTCATATAAGTATCTTTCATATATCCCGTTACGTTGTAAAAATATCACCATTAATATATTATTAAAATAATATATTTAAATGAATTATTTTATCGTAAAAAGATAAAATATTAATTTTCAACAATTGTTATTTTAAAATTTTTCTCCATCTATATCCACATAAAATCAATATTTTCCTCATCATATAAATCAATAATTAATTATTCACAAATAATATTCATAGAATCACAATATTGACAATTGAGAAGCGGTTCAAGGAAGAGGGGCTTTTTAATAAGAATTTCTTCTTCTACATGGCGCATGATTAGGTGACCAAACCTCTCCTTAGAGCGAACTTTCTAGACATTGCCAATAATGTTATCTAATAATATTATTCGAGATAATATGAATTATTAAGCTTCGATAATGAAAAATCTTGTGTAATGACGATTATTGAAAACAAAGAATATAAAATATCAACGCGACAATTATTAACTCAATAAAATCTTTTGAGCGATAATTCACTTTGTAACCATTATTGAGTAGTGCCTTTCTACGTAAGAATCATAATTGAGTGCAATCTGGTATCACTCTTGTTCAACAACGGCATATTATTGTGTTTTAACCAATTAAGGTATTCCAGCGATATAACCTCAGTAACAACTTCTGTGGTTATTTAAAACAACTTATATTTGCCGTTTTTCTTCATCCAATTGCTTTTCCAGTTATGGGGCCCCACACATGGGCTTGTAAGCGATCGAATATTCGAATATTCTGAAGCGATATGAATATTCCACGACTGAATCGAATATTCTAGGCGATAATGAATATTTTATAACCACGCTGCTTATTTTGAAATATTTGCATATTTAACCTTAACTATCCACATTAATCAAATCAACCCTTACTTATTTCAAAATAATAAATAAAGGAAATTCCTTTTTATTTAAAAATTTGAAGTCTTCTGGTTAGTTACCCGCGTGATGATATCTGAGTATAATCGACTTTAATCGATAAAGTTAAAAGGCTATTCAAGCTACACACCGGAATGATGAATTTGAAGAAGGAGGTGCAAAAGTTGTTATTTCAAAAGCGAGAATCGGTTGGGTGAGAAAGCTCGAACCTTCGATTTATTAATCCATTTGGAAATTCTCGATCGAATAGGAATTGTGGCCTATAGACTCGTTTACCGCCAAGTATGGTGGCGATGTTCATAGCGTTTTTCACGTGTATCGATGTTACGTAACTATGTGGACGACTCAACCACGTCATTAAGTTAGAACCAGGACGAGATAATTGAAGACTTAACATATGAGAGAGGTACTGTCAAGATCTTGGATGAGAAAGAACATGTCCTATGTCACGAGGTTATACCACAAGTTAAAGTTTTGTGGAAGAAACCATGCTATTGAAAATGACCGGGGTTGGAAAAGGAAATGAAAGCGAGGTATTCTCTCGACTTTTCGAAACACCACGAATGCGTCGTCAATTCGAGGGACTTAAATTTCTTAAGGAGGGAGGTTGTAAGACCCAATTTTTTAAATAAAAAGGAATTTCCTTTATTTATAGTAAGGGTGGATTTGATTAATGTGGTTAGTTATGGGTAAAATCTTGTGAATATTTTAAATAAGCAAGTGGTGATAAAATATTCATTAATTTACGTTTGTCGGGAATATTCGTTTGATATTCGTGCATTTATCGAATATTTACGTCTTGTCGACGAAGAAACGATAAATAAATTGTTTATAAATACGGCCAGAAGTTATTATCTTTGGAATGGGTTAAAATATTACCAATACGCTGTTGTTTAACCAGAAGACGCGTATGGCAGCGATTGGATGAAGAAAATTCGTTACAAGAATTATTAAAGATTTTATTTTATTTATAAATAGCGCTATTGGCAATTTATCATTACACAAGATTTTTCATTATCGAGATAATTCATATTATCGATTATTAATAACATGGTCGCAAATGCCTGGAAAGTTCCGGTCATGGGCTTATATGCTTTGGTCACCTAATTCATACAACAAGTATGAGAAATTCTTATTGAAAGTTGAAATAATTCCCGTCACAGAGATCAGATTCCTCAGAATATTATTTCAGGAATAATTAATTATATATTATATGATTTAGGAAAATATTGATTTTATGTAGGATATAGATGGAGAAAATTTTAAATGACAATTATTGAAAATTAATATTTTATCTTTTCCGATAAAATAATTCATTCGAATAATTATTTAATAATATATAAAACGATATTTTTTACAACGAATGTGGGATATATAGTATGAGTGATGAAAAGTATTTTTGTTACAATAAATGTTTTAAAACAAAACATGCAAATGGACCCCATTTTCTGACCTGAAATTTGATTATACCGTAAAATTTCAGGATTTCAATATTCGCTGATGGAATTTGGAAACTTTCTTCCACTATTGTAAAAAATTGAATTTCCTATACAAAGTGAGATTCAAATTTTACGATAAAGGACTATTTATTATAAATTATTGAAGTTCGAAGCTTCAAAATAATTGATTTTTGGAAGTTTTAATATTTATATTCACAAAACGTTTTTGTGTTTGGTGGGCATCTTTAACACATGTCATGTTGCTGAATTCGGATGCTTGATGCATAGGAGGATGTAGAAAAAATTATAATATTAATTTATTAAATTTTACTTTTTTGGTATTCTAAGCATTTCTATAAATAGGTCTTGGAGTTAGAATTGAAAATCACACCGAAAGCGAAGTTTTCTCTCTCTATATTATCGGCGTATTCTTGTGAGTATTTTGAGTATACTTTGAGTATTGCTTATCTGATCTGAAGTTCAAGTCATACTTATATCCAAATTGTTTATTAAATCTTGTCTTTTCGAGTAAGGGATGTTATTTTCTTCTCGAATGATATTATTTCTTCAATATCATTATCTTGAAATATTAGTTGGAACTTTTATCAAATTTGGAACTTTTTTCATATCGAGTTACTATTCATGAGTTCTTATTCATGAGTTACTATTCATGAGATTCTATTCACGATTCTTATTAAAATCTATTCATGAAGCGTGAAGATGTTTTTTGTGGAATTTCTATCTTTTGGTGTCGGAGTTACTATTCGCATTATCGGCACTATTCACGTATCTGACACTATTCATTTAATCGGCACTATTCATTAAAAAATGAAAAATTTTATTTTCGTCCAAAATATCTAATACGGAGACTAGCTTTGATTGTATCCATGTTTTGATCATTCTTGAATTTTACTCCTTTGATTACTTATGAAGTATTTTGAACTTGGATTGTTTAAAATCGAATCCTTAATAATTGTTCTTTTGTTTCTTTGGATTCGTTTCCTTTAAAATATTTTTCATCATCCTCGATCTAAATGATGATATTCTTGAATATCTTTGGCACAGTGGTGCAAGATGAATGATTTCTTGATGAATATCTTTGGCCCATAGTGCAAAGATGAATAGGTGTTGAAATGAACATGGCCATTGATTAATATCTTTGGCCGTGGTGCAAAGATGAGCAGTGTTTAGATGAACATGACCAGGTGATGAATATCTTTGGCACATAGTGCAAAGATGAATATTTGATTCGGATATATATTGATTGATGTTACGAGGATAAAATATCGACGATGAACTTTTAAATTCATATATAGAAGATAGTAGTTTGCATTCTCTACTTAACTCTTCTAATGAATTATTATTTCATTGCGAATATTGGTTTAAAAACTTTTTGTCTCTTGTATTCTATTAGTTTTTTTCCCTGTTGAAGACCAATGATAATTTGTTGTATATTATCTTAGTCATAATATTCTTTCTTTGGGCTAGTTGAAACCACCCTTTTCCTTGTTGTTCCATTTTTTCTTCTCGGGAGGCGAGAATGTAGCGAAAGTTGAGTAATTGGAGTATGGAATGAAGGTTACAGAGAGTTGTTTAGTAGTCCTCACCATTTTGTAAAATAATGTATCAATAATTATGATGAGGATTTATTTGCGTGTGGATATTGTCTAGATGGCAATATCGTATTTAAACTCACAGTTTCTTGTTGTAATAATAAAGTTGTAGTTATTTACGTACCATGTATTTGGCGACTTCGAAATGGGTTGGATGGAATGGACCTATTTTGGGGGCGTCACTTGACGATCGACCAATGACAATTGTTGTTAAGGAAGGAAAAGACCATCATCGTATGCTTCAAATGCGGAGGAGGACACATCAGATCCGACTGCGCCATGTCAGTCAAAAGCATGTTATAATTGTGGAAGAGATGGTCACTTAGCTCGATTTTGTCGTTTTATGAAGACAAATTCAACTAGGATGGAGGCACGAAAGGCATCCCCGACAAAACAAAAGCCCCGTGGTTTAAGAGAGCATTTTTTTTCTCGTGACGAGGAACACGAATAAAATTATCACGGGTAAGTTAATCATAAGCTCTTGCGAAGTCTATCTGAGTGTTAAATACCGATTCTACCCACTCTTTTATTTCACTAGTTGTGTTCAGCGTTTAAATTTGACTCAGGAGAAGTTATACTTTGACTTATTGGTTGAAACCGTTAGTAGGAGCCTTCGTTACCACTACTATTTTTAAATCTTGTTTGATTCAAATAAACACTTTCACGTTACTGTCGATCTTATCTTTTTGAAAATACTTGCCTTTGATGTGATTTTAGGAATCGATTGGTTAACTACTCATCATGCTTTTACGTAAGGTTGTTAGCTTTTATATTATAACCAACTTGTTGTGCGAATTGATAACCAAACTACTAAAGTCGATTATTGTCATATCAAGCCATAAGTAAAGAGCCGAACCTTTGGTTTGTTGACTTCCTTGTGTGGAAATGCAAGAAGCGGACTTTACATGGCGACATCGTGAATGAAGATGACAAGTTTATAGGTATCATTGTGAGGTCTTATCTAGGTTAAGGGATAGAAGTCCACAGTTGGTATCGATGTGACGTCTTATCCAAGTCTTGGGCGAAATGTGATTTTTTGAATGATATTTCTATCATTAATAAATTTCTTGGCGTATTCTTGAAGACTTCCTAGCCTACCTAGGCGTGAAATCGAATTTTGTATTGACCCCGATCTGAAACCCATTTCTTAAACCCTCGAATATTTCTTGACTAAAATGAGCAGTTTCGTGGTTTATGATGAAAGTCATAATAAAAGCATTGGACTAATGAAAATCATGGGTATTCATGGTATTAGTAAGTGTTATGATGAGTTATGTTGGTTGGTATGTGAAAAACATGAAAGTTTCTTAGAAATCACAAAGAGTTGAAAATCGATTTTGGTGAAAAGCGTAACATGAAATTCAATTGACCAAATCTCTTATTATATTTTGAATTTTTGAGTGTGGTCAAGTCCTAGAGTTAGATCTATGAGTTACCTAACTAATCCAAGTGAAATTACTTTGGAAAGGTGTTGTAGATTTTTGTGTGGGTGATTTTAGCAAAGGAGTGCAAAAGCTGCAAAAAACCAAAAAATTCTTTGCCATGATTTTAGAGGGCTGTTTCGGCCACTTAAATTATGAAAAAATTTTGGCCTTTTGGGACATGAAGGTATATGGTATAAAAGTACATCCTGTCCAAAAATGAGCTCATTACGACTTAAAATGAGCAAGTTATGACTATTTCAATATTTAGGTTTTTAAATGACGCTATAACGGAGTTCTATAACTCAGATGACCATGAAATTTAAACTAGAAGCTCACGTTAACATGTGTAAGGTCCTGCCAAGATTTGGGAATTTTGGAGTTAAACTTGAGGTAGCTAATTTCTTAAGGAATTAATTAGAAATTGATTTTTGAAAAATAGTAAATGAATTTTAAAAATTCCGAGAAAATATATTTTCATTATGGGACTATATTATACTAAATCCCAGAAAAGAAATATTTTTTGGGACTAATTTGTTATTTTTCATGAAAATAGTTTAATTCACGAACATATGAGTTAAATATGTTATAGGAAGTAACAAAGTTGAAAATAAGATTTTATGGCTAGAGAATCCTATATAGAGTATATGCATATTTTTTGAGGATTTGATAATTGGTGATGATATCATATGAGTATGGCATTTTTGAATGATTAAATGCATTATATGGTAAAAGCGTAAACAATTGAGATAAATTGTTTATAAATTAAGAAGTGATTAAAATATTGTTATAATATTAATGATATTAGATTATGAGATTATTAAGTGATTGATAATATGGGGATATTCTTGAATCTGGATAAATTATATTATAAATGTTTAATATTTATCCTTTATCTCATTTGATTGATTCTTTATATCATTATCCTCGTATTTTATATTATGTTGAAAGTCATACGTGGCTGTAGTGCATAGATGAACTTGGTATGATTATAATGACCGAGGATTATTCGGTATATAATCATGTAGTAATTAATACGATTATCTTTAGTAGTAGTCATGGATAATTTGTGGTCGTGAATCTTAATGAATACATGATTATCTTTGGTAAGTAGATACGTGGATAATTTGTGGTCGTGATCTTAATGAATACGATTATCTTTGGTAGTATCATGGATAATTTGTGAATACTTAATGAATACCACGATTATCTTTGGTAGTAGTGCATGGATAATTTATGGTGGTAATCTTAATGAATACCACGATTATTTTTGGTAGTAGTCGTGGATAATTTGTGGTGAGTGATCTTAATGAATACGATTATCTTTGGTAGTGGTGCATGGATAATTTGTGGTTGTGATACTTAATGAATACCGATTATCTTTGGTAGTGATGCATGGATAATTAAATGCGTAATCTTAATGAATATCTTGGCACGTAGTGCGGGGATGATTCGATGATATGGATTAATTATTGAAATTTGAGTCTCGATAATGAAATATTAATTCATGGATGTGGTAAAAGTCATCTTTGGTCGTAGTGCATTGATAGACTTGGTATGATTATGACCACGGATTATTGGTATAATCATGACCTAATTGAAAACACGAATATCCTTGGCGGATGGTGCATGGATAATTCATGGTTGTGATACTTATTAAAAATTTGAGTCTCGATATTATTGGTTTCTGGTTATATATCTTTGGCATGTAGTGCAAAGATGAATTGTTAATAAATATCTTTGGCACATAGTGCAAAGATGAATTGTTAATGAATATCTTTGGCGGATTGCAAAGATGAACTTAATGTTTTCAACGATAAAAGGTATTCAAGGTATCCTCACCTCTTTTTCATACCCATAAGTCGTACCACTAATTTCGAGGCAAATTCCATAAGAGGGGAGATTGTGAGACCCAGATTTTATCGATAAAGATTTAAATTTTGTCGAAATAATTTTTAATATTATAATGTGAATTTGAGATAATATTATAGTTGTGGGTAGTATTTATAAATTTTTGCAAAGTATCTGAGTGGTTATATTATATTCGATTGGTGGGGAATATTAGGTTTAGCGAGGGAATATTAAATACAACTTGCTTCGATCATTGGTGGACCTGATGATGTAAATTATTATCGGGATTGAGAAAACGCACAAAATATTTTATTGAAATAACGGCGGAAGTTTTCTGTTGATCTTGTTGAACTACTTTCGGTAGTAAAAAATGCTGATGTCGTGTGGTTGCGTAGTAACAGCGGTATTGATTATTGATCTTATGTGAGAAGTCACTTTCGGTTTGATTCCATTGTTATACCGATTAATAATATGAATTATTATAAGCGATAATGGCGTTTTGTTTATTAGGTATTATTAACGTAATAAAAAGCGAAACATCTTTTTATATAAAAGCAGAATACTTTATTAAAGTTATTACATAAATAGAATATATTACATTTTATTATGCATAGTGTTGCATAGTATTTTGCATAGTGTTTTTTGCGTAGTGTTGCGTAGTGTTTTGCATAGTAAAATATTTTTATATAAATAGAATATATGATATTTTATTTAAAAGATTTTGCTTTAAATATGGATAGTCAGTTAAAATAAATCAATCTGGATGAGTTCATGGATTAATTACTATGCATTACTATTTTCCTATAAATAGAAGCTCGTTCCTTCATTATTTTCTTTACAAATTCATTGAAACTACAGAGAGAGAAATTATAGAGAGAAGCTATAGAGAGAAAAATCTATAGAGAGAAAGAAGAAGAGTATTACGGTACTTCACTACTTTGATATCCGATGTCTTTTACGGTGAGGGTATTATTTATTGTACGTAAAGGATATTATTCGTTTGTATTCATGAAGAGAACTTACATTATTCCATTCATTATTATTACATTGGAATAACTTTTGTAAAAGTGGTATACCTATACATAACTTTGTATATCATGGCGTACTATCTTGGTGAAATCCTTATGTTATTCCATCCTTATTTATTACATTGGAATAACTTTGTATCTGTGAATCCCCTATACTTGGTGATCTTCTTACATTATTCCATTCTTTATTATTACATTTGGAATATCACATGCGTGTTTTACACAGAACACAGGTTCCATTGTTTATTATTCCGCATTTATTATTACATTGGAATATCACATGCATGTGTTTTTACCTGGACTTTGGTTCCATTGTTTATTATTAAACATTTATTATTACATTTGGATCATCACATTGATTGTGAATTTCACGACTTGATTAGATTATTATTATTACCCCATTGGAATAACTTTTACTGTCTGATCTGCGTAAATGGTGATTTCCTTTTGTTATTCCATTCTTTATTATACGGTTGGTTAAAACTTTGACTTCATACTCCATGAAATTAGTAGAATATTCTTGATATTTGTGTTTCATCCGATGTCTTTTCATGAAAATATTCTTACGATCATTCTTGAATTTTACTCTACAAAAGCGATATCTTGTTGACAATTTGGGCGTTCTTAATTCTGGATAAAATAATTCTTAAACTTGTTTTATTGAATTATTATGTCATTATCATCATCCTTATGTTATAATATATTATCTTTTGGCTTACGTGCATAGATGAACTTAGGTATGATTATGACCGAGGATCATTCGGTATAATCGTGGCTTGTTATAAATGATGTGATAAAAGTCCTTAGTAGCTGTAATCACGATGATGGATAGTTTTGGTATGATTATGACCGGGGAAGATTCGGTATAGTCATGACCATTGATAATTTGATGAAAATCCTTGGCCAGTAATACGATATTGGATGATTAGATATTGTGGTTTATTCATTAAAACTAGTCTTAGTGATAAAATTTATGAAAACCTTTTAAAACCTAAAAGATAGTAGACTTTATTTTCTGCTTGACTCTTTTAATGGATTGCGTATTAAAATTGCTTGATTAATGGTTGTCTATTGTATTTTATCGGTTTAACATTTGTTGAAGTAATGATAATTTATTACGCATTATCTTGGTCGTAATATTTCTTCTTTAGGCTAGTTGAGCTCACCCTTTCTTTCGGCATTATTCTTTTGGAAATGAGAACATAGGCCGGAGACAGTGTCCGAGGAGCGGAGTAATGGTCCTTTATTTCCCAAAATTGTGGTATCGTCACCATCTTGGGTGCATCAATCACTAGCGTAAAGCGTGAGGTTTGAATCTGAATATTATCTGCCTAGATTATTATGATAAATCAAAAGACGTCCTCGTACTGACAACTATTATCACATATTTCGAGAATAGTAGGGACTACTAATGCTTTATCCTCTGTGGACCATTACTTGGTTCCCATGGCTTATTAGCGTCCCGATTATTACCGTTTCACGGAAAGCGGATGAAAGAAAAGATTGAATTCAGACTGAGTAAAATAATGCGAGGCTGATAATAATGCAGAACAGAGTCGTGTAAAAGGCTTGGATAATTTAAATACTCATCAATGTCCATGATTATAAATTTCATGACAGTTATATTATAATGAATTCTGCACACCATCTAATAAAAGGCATGGTAGTGTCTCCGATCTTAAGGATTTTTATCAAGCAAATGGCAGATTGATATTCTGACAAATCCTGAATTAACGTGGAGATCGACAGTGCGGATAAATTGGTCAGCATCTTGAAAAATGTTGAGAAAGCATGAATTATCCGAAATACTTCTGAAATTTCTGGAGTATAGTATCCCAACAAGATTTCTCAAATGGAAAACAATTGTGTATTCATTAGTATCCACGAAATAAAATTCAAAACCTTCTGCCTGCAATAGTGCCATGTGTAAAACACGAGAACCGATTATCACGGAACAATCACAAAGGCGAAATGACAAAAAACGGAACAGTCCCGTGTAAAACTTTGGGCGGGATATTCCAGCGAAATAATAAAGGCGAACAGGTCGGTGATGAAACATTGGGCGGGATGTTTTGTACGAATAATTGAAGAATGGATGCCATATAGGGCTTCGCATGTCGATAAGGAATTTAACGCTAAAATTTATAAACAATTTGATACCGATTGCTTCTACTCTTATTCTTATAATACATTTAATCGCATTGAATATCCACGACCACAAATCTATCCGTACTGGTTGAAAATAATTGTGTATTCATTAGTATCACGAATATCTGTTACTCTGATTGTTTTCTGTTTTCCACCAATATAATGCGTTTAATCGTTCAAAAATAGTTATTCACTCATAAAGATATCATCACCAATTATCAATCTCTGAAAAAATTATATGAGTATATTAATATAAGATTCTTTGAGCATAAAAATCCTCTGGCATGAAGTGATTTTAAATTCATTTATATTTAAAATCAAAATACGATATGAAATTGACAGGATTAACGGGTAGTCATTATTTCGATTTGATACAAAAACCCCATTTAAATAACTTTTACAGACAGGTTGCTGAATATAGTTTCATGATAAATCAAAGTTTTTCTCTGATAAATTTAAAATTCAGCATTAGCTCATGGAATAACGATAAAATCTTACGTCTAACTGACCCATCTTCTTCATAATTCCAATTGCTTATTTTTGGTATTCTGCGTCATATCTGGGTTATGCTCAGTGTCGACCATTTGATTTAGCTTAAAGTAAACTAAGATAGGCTTCAAAAGAATACGTCTGAAACCTTTTTGATATTGGTGACTATATCATTAATAGCTGTGAGTTTCCTGTATTGAACCCTACCATAGCTTATGAGGTTTAAATGTCATATTGCATAATGTATCTACTATACGCTGCGATTTGTGAAAGCTGGTTGTACTTATTGTTATTTTAGGGTTCATCGTTTTTATAAATTGAAATATATGACTCGAATTTGATAATTTATTCTGCGACTATCTTGAAATCGTAATATTTTTCGAATAATCTTTGAGCTAGTTGAATTATTATCTCAATGCACGATGAAATACTTTCTTTCTAATGGTCGTTCTTCTTCCTTGCAAGCGATACCTGTACCTCAATTATTCTCTTGATGGCCCCAAACATTAGGGTATGAAGATTATTCTCGTATTTGTCACCTTTTGTATTGATTTTACTGTGGTTCATGTCTTCATTTGCTTATAAATCTTTGGATGTCATTTTCAAATACGCACTGTGGCTTTAATCAGAACATATAATTGGAGTGCACCCATTTGGACGTCCCGATGTACTCATTTCACGAAAAGAGCGGTTGAAAAGAAAGGTGTAGCTCGGCTAATGCGATAAGAAATATTATGACTAAGATAATCACGAAATAAATCGGGATCAATTTTTTATCGTTTGAGAGCGGATCTTAGTAATGGTCGATTGAAGGATAGCATTAGTAGTCCTCACTATAATACATGAAATAGTGTGATAATAGTTGTAATGAGGACCACTTTTGAGTTTGTATAATATCTAGTATTTATGAATATTTGTATTCAATTATTATTGCATACTGCGACGTATGAGTGGCGACCCGAGATGGGTGGCGTATATACACAATTTTAGAGGCGTCGCATTCTTTAATCCCTGATTTAAAAGACTTTTTATTTGTCCTTAATTATTTGGCGTTTATTTAAATCTAGGATTAATGATATATTTTTCAAATATCCTCATTACTCTACCTATTTTTTTTGGTACTTTAAATTCATTAATGATTTAAGGGTATTATAGACAATTGAGTACTATATTTAATGCTTTTCAATTATTATCTTAATGGTTGTGCACATCTCTAAAAGGTCAATTAAATAGGGACGGGAGTACTCAATTGTCTATAATACTCTTAAATTATTAATTTATCATGGCACAAGAGTTTAAAGTACCAAAAAAATAGGTAGAGTAATGAGGGGTAATTTTAGAAAAATTATCATTAATTCTCCTAAATTTGAACAAACGTTAATTAATTAAAAATAAATAAAAAATTCTAAAATGTCATTTAAATAGGGACGGAGAGAGTATTTTTTTACAAAAATACATAACTACTTCCTTGGTTTCGTGACATCTTAGTGGTAAAGATTTCTCTTTTAACTGTGATTTAACATGCGTTTCACATACGTTATAATAATGTAGTTTTTAAAAAAAAAAAAAATATTAAACAAATTTTAGTTATCAATTGATATTATTAAATTATTTTCTTAATTTATTTCTATTATATTAAAACGTCTATAATTATATAATAAAGGAAACATTTATAATCATTATTAACAAAATTATTACCCAGTTAAAAATATAATAAAGAGAATTCAATTCTAATAAAAGTAATATTTTAATTACTAAATTATCACTATTAAAATAAAATATAGTGACGTCTCTAATCTTGAATTGTTATATCTTATAATAATTAGTTTAATGTCTCTTTATAATTCTATACCTATAATAACATATATACACCGATAATTTATCAAGTTTTAATTCATATATTATGTTATAAAAAAATTGATATTTTATATGATTTTTGTATAAAAATTGTCACTCTAAATTTTATAATAATAATTTTATCATACGTTATACATCTATAATAATACTTATATAAAAATATCAAAAAATTATGTAAAATATTTATTTCCTTTTATAAATTACGTTTCATAAAAAAGAATTGGCATAAGAATAATACTCGTTTTGTAAAATGATAACACAACAAAATCAGAGAAAAATCCAGACACACGAGGTCTCTTTTGTCCAACAATAATTACGAAAAGACGTGCCAATTGGCTATGTACCAGTTTCAGGTTTGAAAAGACGAGACTACACCCGCTTTTTTATCTCTTATTTAAAAAATAAAGAGTAATGCTACATAAATTATTTTACAAATCGCTGACGTCACATAAATTATCCTTTTTTTTTTAAAATAACATCCCAAATTTTAAGTATTAATAATCGCTTACAATTCCTTACTCCCAATTTCACAGACCCAGACATTATAACAATGTCCAAGTCGTCGACGAAGACGATCAAGCCGGAAGAATTCCATCACAGTCCCGTCCATTACGCCGTCGCACTAGCCGATCACGCCACCCTCTCTAAACTAGTTTCTTCCATCCCTAAACTCGCCGATCCGAATCAGATTCACACCGAGTCAGACTCCATCAGACAAGAGCGGCTCGCTGATCATATCTCCACCGTTCTTGACCGCCGCGACAATCCACACAGCGAGACTGCGCTTCATCTCGCCGTTCGTCTCAACGACGCTTTCGCCTCCAACACTCTCGCTACTGCCGGCGCAGACATTTCTCTACAAAACGCCGTCGGATGGAATGTGTTACAGGAGGCCGTCTGCCGCAGAAGCTCGGACATTATTTCGATTCTCGTCCAGCACCACCACATTTCCGCCTGGTCCAAGTGGCGCCGCCGTCTGCCGCGGCTTGTCGCAGTCCTTCGTAGAATGAGGGACTTCTACATGGAAATATCATTTCACTTTGAGAGCTCAATCGTCCCGTTCGTCGGCAAAATCGCTCCTTCCGATACTTACAAGATCTGGAAGCGAGACGGTAATTTGCGAGCGGATACTTCTCTAGCAGGTTACGATGGATTGAAAATTCAGCGCGCTAACCAGAGCTTTCTATTCCTCGGTGACGGTGATTGCGATCTCGATATTCCCTCTGGTTCACTAACCGTACTCAACCACGATGATCGGAAAATATATGACGCGTTCGAGAATGCCGGAACCCCGTTGAGTGATTCCGACGTGGCCGCATTTTGTTGTCAGACGAGCGTATACCGTCCAGGAATGGACGTGACAAAGGCCGAGCTCGTCGGAAGGACTAATTGGAGGAGGCAAGAGAAGACTGAAAGTGTTGGCGACTGGAAAGCTAGGGTTTATGAAATTAACAATGTTGTTTTCAGTTTTCGGTCACGTAAAATTGCAGCCAGTGAACTTGATGCTCCTGGAAGCGAACAGATTTTACCATTGGAGCTCGAAGAGGATTCAGATGAAGGCTTTTTAGTAGCCGAGAATCCGCGATTGAGCGTGTCCAATAACCGCCAGAGACATAGTAGCTTTGTTCGTGAGGAGAGAGACTTTGTATCCTTGTCGAGAAAGAGTGTGGATATTATACCGGAACGACGGAGGCCACCTTGCCCGGCTGTAGTAGCGGTGGTGCCGCCGCCGCCTCAGACGAAAGAGAAAGAGTTCGTGAAGAGTTTACGGCCTTCGGTTTGGTTAACTGAGAAATTTCCGTTAAAGACGGAGGAGTTACTGCCGTTACTTGACATCCTGGCAAATAAAGTGAAGGCCGTGAAACGGATGAGAGAATTGCTGACGACCAAGTTTCCGCCGGGGACATTTCCGGTGAAGGTAAGGATAATTTTGGTATTAAGAACATAAATTCGTATCCAGGATAATTTGTATGTTTTTTATTTTGCCTCTCTCCTCCTTTTGGCTTTCTCCTTTTGCTTCTTTTCATGTATTACAAGTAAAGACCCTACTTTGAGCAATGATGGTCGGTGAGGTGATGTGGAAGTATCTAATTTGCCCTTTAAATGCAACGGTTGTAGTTTGTAGACCCAAATCATGCTAATTTCTATTGGGACCTAAGTCCATCATCGTTTTGTAGCACATTGCTACCGTGCTACGGTTAAGTGGGTCCTATTTTGAATTGATTGAGCATTACTATAGTGCCCAAATAAATATTTGGCACTCAAAATATCCAGATGAGCATTACGGTTCTGTTATTACATCAATTATTTAGGTAACTTTTTGAAATTTGGGGGCATCCGTCATAGCATTGCTTTTTGGGAATTGTTATGTGTTGGTGAAGTAAAAAAATGTTTGTTTTTGATGGGAACAGATTGCAGTTCCTGTGGTACCAACAGTGAGAGTGGTGATAACATTCACAAAGTTTGTTGAGCTTCAGCCCATTGAAGAATTCTACACACCATTTTCAAGCCCCAGGCAATTTGTTAACGGGAGAGGTTCTGAAGAGGAAACAGAGAGAGATTGCAGTAAATCTTGGGCAAGGGGCAAGCAACAACAAGAAAAAGTTAATCCATTTGCAATACCAAGTGGATATGCGTGGAGCAGTTTTGATGACAAGAGTAGTAGTAGGAAAGTGAAGAAATCTAAGTCTACTAGGAAAACAAAGTGAAGTATTGTTAGAATGTTTTGTTATATAATGTGTTGCTCTAATTCTATTAATCCAACTAGTCAAATTTTTTTAAAGACGAGTATTGCTTGGTTTGTGCATTAGTTTTGACAAACTATTGTGTCATATCATAAATACATGCTTCTACTCTTCTACACTTGTATTGTTGGTGTAGTAGCTCTGCTCTTACCATTATTGGTTTGTGGTGGAGTAGAAGCTCTACATGCATGGTGATTGGTGGGGGGGGGTGTGTGGTTAGGAGTTACTGTGTGTATTTACTATGTGTGTGGCAAGTCATGATAATAGGATCTCATATTATCATGGCTATTCAATTCAATGTAGTAACTCATATAATCAAAGTAGCACTCACTGATGGAAGTATATATGTTAGCAAGACAAGTGAAGGTAGTTGAGTTAATTAAGATAAGATACATATAGTGCGACCAAAACTCTTTCCACTTTGGGCCTCGGGGAAGCAAGCCTAGACTTTTATAAGCCCTTTGGGCCTGTATCCCAACACACAAACCAAGGCAGTGACACCATCTTCTCAGCAGCCTAATGAAACTCACTCACCCATCCCAAAAATGTAGTTTTTTTTTTTTTTTACAAATTTGCACACACACCCACACACTCAAGAATTGAAAGAATCAAACATTTGACCTCATGAAAACCGTAAGACATGAGTTACCGCTGGCCAAGAACCATACGACTAAATTGTAGTATGTTCCCTTCAAGTTAAAGCAAATACTATGCTTATAGCATTATGTAACAAACGCAAACAAAAGATACATGAGAGGGTTGTACGCTTGAGAGGACACTACATATGATATTATTAACTACTAGATGAGATCTTTATTATATTGAGTAGACTCTATAAATATTATTTATGTAATTAGCCGACAACTCAAGATTATTGTTCATAAAACACATCATCAATTATCGCAATACCAGCTAGCTTTTAATTGCCTGCCTGGTGTTTCTTTCATTTTATAAACCTAACTTTTTTTGACTCCCAACTGTTGGTGAAACCAACAATTTTGTCACCACCAGTAGTCCTACCTCTAGATAAGATGGAGGGTGGAGGATCCGGCCTCCCGGCCTGCGTGTTGACATTGTATTAATTGACCAAAGTTAACTTCTTGCTAACCACTCCTGAGAGGGAAGGGTGTATCAGTTAATTTGTTTAATCTAAACTGCAGTGGCAAAGAGGGTGGAACTAAAATTAGTTATGACTATACAATAACACAAATATGGCAACATGATTAATAGAAATTAGAAAACAAAGAGAAAAAGGTTCCAAACATACTTTGCTTAACTAGATGGTAACCTGCAGTGAGTTGGCATGTCTTTTAAACAAAGATAAAAAGACAGCCTATCCACATGCCATCTTTCTTAAAAGCAAATTCAGCCCTCTAATTCTTCTTCTTTATTAGCTTGCCTTGCCTCTAATACCAACCATCAACACCAAGATTCTAACACCAACCATCAACTCCAAGCTCTGTTCAATCCTGTTAAGGTAAGCTAAAGCTATCCTTTCTGTTCGTCTCTGTGGTTTCTTCATATGTTGTTTTCCATGTTTCAGGGGCTTGAAAGGTTTGATCTCCCTACTTTCTTATATTATTGTTTCCATCACTTGCACAAGAAGTATAGCTACTATATAAATGGTTGCCGGCTCATAACAAATAGTATATATAGAGATCCTCCTACCCCTTGATAGTAAATATTGACATATATGTATACAAGATAGTTAGTCGCAATTCAATTTCGTCATATAAATCATTCATTTCCCTTTGTATATATTTATGTATACTCCAAAGTTATTTAACATCCTTGAAAATCGCAATTATTTTGCTCCATCACTACTATGTTTTCTTTAAAACAAGAAAGATACGGAGTATATAATGATGAGTACTAAAGTATTAAAATCTTTTACTTTACAAATTAAAGCTAGAGGAACAACGGAAAATATGGCCAGTGAAGCACCAAGCTGGGCAGATCAATGGGGCGCTGGAGGTATTGGCGCCGTAGAAAAGAGTGACAGCCTTGAAGATAATAATGGCAGTAAGAAGAAAGTGAGAGCTTCTTCAGCAGGATTGAGTAAAGCCAAAGCAGTAGCAATTGGAGGAGCACAAAAGGTCAAGAATGGAACAACGATGGGCATCAAATGGATCAAGAACAAATACCAAAAGAAAAGCTCTCCCAACTGAATGCATTTGATTATATCACAAATTTCTGTCGTATGAACAAAACCAGATTCATCCATCAAGAAAACTTGTCTCGGTATTAAAATAAACATCAAATGCAGTTTAAAGCTTTCAAGTGTATTCCTACATCAAAACTAGCACGCACGCACCCTCCCTGCACATCAGACGATTGTCCAGATAAGCAAAAATTTTTTTGAAATAACCATACCAACATGGTGACTACAACTAAGACCAGCATACCCTGTGAACTCCGAATCTAAATATATTTACAAGAAACATGTTAATAGATTGTAGATATCTCCGCAGTTGAATGACTGATCTTAAAAGTTCATACTTTCTGGCTGGGAGCGAGAAAGTTATGCTCTAATAGTCCTTTACCTTTACCTAATATTTTGTTGGTAACAATGCCCTAGATTCTACACAGGAATAAGCAAACTTTGAGAAATGTAGGATTCATTACAGTATTATATGTGTTCCTTTATTTTTAATTTATCCCCCTAATTTTTTCCTGAATATATAAAATCTAATCGGTGTTCACACAACAATGATCAGCAATATATTCCAACAGCCATCAAAAACTTGAAAAGAATTGAATAATTACTAAAACTCAAATCCATGTATGAAATCAAATCTGTTAAGAATCTAATGAAATAGTCCTAATATAAAATTATTACCAATGATCATCATTAAAAACAAAAGTAAATTGTAAGAAAAAGGACAATGCTATTACATAAAATGGGGGGTGATGGAGAATTTACATTTTGATAACTTCATATACATACTGATGCCATTACATTGCCAGGGATCCAAATGTGTTCTCGCCACTGTAAGTCATATAAATGAACCCATCATCTTCCTTGTATTCCTCGTAAATTGCAGACATCAAGGCAGCTGTAATAAGAGAAGATTAACAAAAGTTCAGCTTAACATAAAATATTAAAAATTAAACTTGCCCGAGTTATTTCAACTCACCAGTCGGAGGTAGAATGTCTTTGACAAAGACAAATATAGCCTTTTCAGCGCTAAGCTTGATCCTCTTCCGGATCACATAAACAAACTGTCCAACAGTCAAATCAGCTGGGACGAGGTATCTACATTCAAAATAAGAGAAAGATGAAGATTACAAACACATTTCTAATTGGGAAAGTTTCTTCACTTCCTACATTGTTAATCTCTAACCTTCATTGCATCCACTTACCACAGCAAATCATAGTCATGATTGAATCATAAACAGATACCACAAATATGAAACAAAACACTGCATGCACATGCGGATTCCAGAATGTATGTAGTTATGCACATGTCAATGAACTTGAATAAAGAAAACTCCAATAACATCGGTAGGCATTAGGCTTTAAACCAACATTAATGGCCTGTTTGTGTGCTTTATTTTTGTTGGAAGGGAAGGGAAAGGAAAGTCTTTCCTTCCATAAAAATTAGAGAGATTACGTTCCCTTCCCATCACACCCTTTCCCCTAAATTAAAACTCACAGACCCTAAAAGTTTCCTAAGAAGTAATTTGTCAAACCAACCACCTTTAAAACATGCTAGTATTAATACTAATCCATGTATTTTTTGTTGTTAGTAGTAGAAAAGAGAATTTTTCAAGTGAAGAGAAAGAGAAGATACCGTGGTTTGAAACAACAAAGTGGCTCATACCTGCAAGGGAGGAACATCACTGAGGCACTCAAAGCCTTAATTTAGACCAATCTTTCTTTCCAACGAAACAATTTAGAAGTACCGTGCTTATATATGTCTATGCATAATAGTGGACATTATAGATCAGTTAATCTTATCAACTACTTCTATTATTAAAAATGTAATGTTACTGTTATTTAAGCCAAAGTTAAAAAATACAACCCACAGAGCAAGTTAAAGAGGAGGAACTACGGAATCACAGTTTGATGAAAGAAGAGAACTCTAAGCTGAAAGAAATCACTAAGATTTGCGACTGACTAATAAGACATTTCCCATCAATTTCAGAGCTCGATAATCTGAGGCTCCAAACATTGCTACATACACCATAAGAGACTGAATACCAAAAAACACTAAAAACCAACTTAAACAGGAGTTTATAAAGATGATGAAACAAGTGCAATTAGTTTTAAGAAAAAGAAAACAAAATATGGGAATAAAAAAGGGTTAATCCGACCTACTTCTTCTTATCAATGTCAGGAATGTCACTTTTTTCAGTCTTCTCCACAATCACCTGCACAGGAAATTCAGAAGTCAGATAAAGATGAAACCTATAAATAAATAAAATATAATAAAACCACAAGTTATTAGGCTTATGCATTTAAAATACAACATCTACTTACAGGTATTCTATCAGTATACCTCTCTCTGATGCGAGTAGATTCCGCCTGCCTTTTTTCTGCATATAAAAATGAGAAATAAATATGCATGAAACATAGTGTAAAGAAGATCTTACTCTATCGATTCAAATCAAAGAGATAATGTCAAAATAATAAATTACCAAAAGATATAAAGAAGGAACGCAACTCTCCCTAAGAGAGTTTGAAAAGAAAGAGAATAGAATAAAACTCTTAGTTCAATTGGGATCAAATACAATAAAACAAAATATTACTACATTCACATGCACCTACTGCTTAGAAGGTCCAATAATATCAGTAGGGCTCCCAATCTCCCATTATTTACACAGCTGGGACAAGTCTTCTAACTTTCACTGCATGAGACATGAATAATACAAGTAGGCCATGCCTATAATTTGACGACCATGAAAGAAAACTAGAACATGGTCAGCCAACTGAAATTCAATTCTGTGCAAATGAGGTATAACTGAAAGCTTACACCGTGGATTATTGTACTAAAGAGTTCACAAAACATGATTGTGCAACCAACTACAAATTTAAACAAAAATAATTCAATTCTAACACTGCACAACTTGTATGAGCACAGAAGGATTTCCAACAAATGGGCATAGCCTCCTAAACAAAGAAGCACACATTCGATTTCGCGCAATCAGCAAAAAAAAAAACATCTTTTGTGAATAATATATGCTTCAAAGTTACAAACAACACAGAGGGGCGCAAAATTCCAAGGGATTACCCAAAATTCCATCCTTTTTACTACAAAATCATCCTCAAGAATCTAAACCCACATAATTAATTTCATCAATGAAAATTCATAAACTGGTATAGTAATCCCAACAAGTAATTAACCATCAAACCAAATAACACAGCCACACCCTTTTCAAAGAATAACCAATTTATTTTGAAGAATATGAATAGGAAAAGTAGGCAAAAACCAAAAATATACCAAAGGGGTGTTCTTTCTTGAAAGCGCACTTAGCCATATCAAGACTTCGGTTGCTATCTGCAAATTTCAAACACTGAAAAAACATTAGAAACCCACGTAACCTCCCCTACTAAACAAAAACAACCATATATATAATTTTATTTATTTATACTAAATATATACAAACACAAATCAGACGATAAAGAGAAAAATGAGTCATACGAAGAGATTAGATGGTTGAATTGGGTTTGCAGATTGCGATTGGTTGATGAAAGATGACAAATTTATATACTCTGTAAAGGAAAAGAGTGTTTGGGAATGAAATAACTATAAATATAATACTAGTAACAAAGGAAAGCAGAGTTTTATTAGGAGAGAAATTGATTGTTTATGCCAACACGAAATCACGAGAAAGAAAACTTGTTGGGTTTCATAAGGAAGCTAATGGGACCTAACTATATAAAAGTGTCCCTTAAAATTTCAAAAAAAAATTCATTTTTAGTCTTAAAAGTATTAACTTTTTTATTTATGATCTTTCAAGTTTAATTTTTTTTATAAAAAATTTCACTTTTTTCATAGTGATTAAATTATATGTCAAAATCATTCCCATACATGTCCAAAATTATTGATAATTATGTTATGTATAATGTATGTATGTATCATATAACGTATATATTGTCCTATTGATAAATTTAGAATAATTTAAATATGTATTCAAGTATATAAAAGCGAATTTTGACCTGTAATTTTATCAATATACATTAAAAATGAACAATTTTTTAAGAAATTTAAACTTGAAGGAACATTGTTGAGAAAATTAAAACTTTGAGACTAAAAGTGAAATTGTTTGAAACTTGAGGTAACTTTTGCAGTTAACTGCTAATGGGAGGAGATATTTAACGGTGTCGTTTGGATGTCCCCTAAGCAAACGCTTACCTTGTGATTGCGTGTGCCACGTTTGCTTGTGCATTTGCTTTGGAATGGAATCTATTGGATGGCCGTTTATATGAGAGCCCCCGTTTTCGCTTGTGAATTAATTAATGTTAAATAAGAGATTTAATGTCAAATATTTAAGTGGAACATACAAAAAAGACAGAGAAAATAAAAACAGAAGATCAATTCGGTTTAAATCATTAGGTGTGGGTGAAACCTGATCAATTAAGAGAACAGAAAATATCCATGATTGTGTCCAAATACATTCTGATAAGTAATATCCAGTGTCATGGACTCTTGACTCATGGGTAGCCGCCAAACCACATTTGGGCCGTGACAGGCTCATAATCAACTTATAGGGTCTCAAATTTGTATTTCAAAAAAATATATACGGAAAATGAGTTATATTGGACTTTAAAATATTAATACTACATTATTTTGGTTTGGATATAAAAAGTAATTTGCTTTATTTATTTGATCGAGTCTTGCTATGTATTATAATAAATTTATGTCGAATTATAATTATCAAACAAATTATTACAAGATTTTACTTATCACATATCTCTCCAAAAAAATTACTAAAAATATTTAAAAAAGTGACTTTACTTATTAGCACTAAATTTGTGTAACATGAGTGCGGGACTAACTATATTTGAGGTGTAGTTGGATATGGTTACCAAGCCCATAAAAAAGGACAAATTTTTCCCACGAGAATAAGCAAGTAAAAAGAACACAAAATGCATCATGTACTCCCCTTATTTTTTGTCTTTCTCAACTTAAAGCCTTACTCTCTCTCTCTCTCTCTCTCTCTCTATATATATATATATATATATAGATTATATTAATAAGATAGAACTCATTTTGAATTTGAACGAAAAAACACAAGAACGGTTCAAATTCATTCTAATTGATTTGAATAGAAAAACACAAACACGGTTCAGATAATATCGTTACTTAAAAAGAATGAATTCATACGGTTGTAACGTCAAATGTTCTGCATAACAAAATTCGGACAAGATAAAATTGAAATATTACACGACATACCAACAAGATAAAATTAAAGTATTTTAATCATATTTAAAAAGTGGTTATTCAGTAAAAAAGAAAGTAAGAAAGATTCCCGTCATGTAGGAGGAGATGAATGTTTTACATACATGGCAATGCATTTAACAAATGGTTCTAAAAGTTTACTTAGAAAGTGTATTATTAGCTGTAAAGTATGTACAATTAAGTTAATCTTAGTTTATTGTGGACTTAATAAAACTTAAGGTTACCTTCTGGTCTCTCCTAAATCACTATGTTTAAAACTATTGCATTGTCATGTTTATTGTACGTGTAGCCATTAGCCGATGAATGTAGTGAAACACAGAAATTCAAACTATCTAAAACACAACATCTACAAAACAAAATTAACTGAGGAGTTTTTCCTATTACATAAAAACAGAGTACCCTTTGGGAGGTGACATTGCATTTCTTACCCAAAAAAAAGAAATGAGGGACCTTATACAGGAACGTGTTATTGCATAGAATTAATAGAATCAATTAATCATAATATTAAGTACTTACATGAATTGAGAGAAGTCATCTCGTATGTATCACGTTCCGCTGCGCTTAAGGGTGAATGTCTTCAATTGTCTCTCTCAATCTTAGGATGGATGTATAGGTGTGTATAAAAATTCTTGAGACGACAACAATTGGGACCAAACCCTAATCTGTTTTATTTATATAATAGCTAAGGGTCAAAATCGTCCATCAAGATTATGAAATCCTAGAGCCCATTATGCCAAATACTATTAGGAATATTATTTATAGGCCACATAATTAATTACCAAACCCATAAATAAAGTGATTAAATTAATACAATATGTAAGCCCAATAATTACATAAATAGTAGAGACCACATAAGGAATAAAATATTCCAACATTCTCCCACTTGGCCGAAATACTATTTATTACAAAACATAATACTTACAATCATTAATTTGGCCAAGTATTAATTTAATGTTTACATCCTGTTCAAATAAAAACACCAATGCGAATTAATACAATCTTTGTGTCACTATTAACACAAGATCCCCATTAGTTACACAATTAGTACTTTTATTAAAACAGAGATTTAACATTAAGCATAACAAGTATGAATAGAGTTTACATAAGTGGTAATAGATTAAACTCATTCATATGGTCCAAAATATATGCTGCATCTGCTTTGCTCACAAGTTCTCAAGTGTGCACAATAATGAGAATAGCAAACCATAAACATAAAATGAAGTTCAAAACAACGAGCTCAAAAAATTATTGTCTTACATCAAAATAACTCACTAATTAAGACTACTAGTTAAACCCATGCCGGCAACATGCTCTAAAAAGAGCTTGGGTGGTAAGCCTTTTTGTAAGTGGATCCGCTAACATATCATGCGTCTTAATATACTTAATGACAACGATTTGATCTTCAACTCTTTCCCTGACAAATAAGTACTTAGTGTCGAGGTATAGTCCAGCACCACTCGAATTAGTGCTATTGGAAAAACTAATAGCAGAATTATTATCACAAAATACTTTCAATGACCTTGAAATGGAATCTACAACCTTAAGTCTTGAAATAAGATTCCTCAGCAATACGGCGTGACAAGTAGCATGATAACAAGCCACATATTCTGCCATCATCGTGGAAGTGGTAGTTAACTCCTGCTTATGACTTCTCCACGAAATAGGGCCTCCTGAAAGCATAAAAATGTACCCTGATGTAGATTTCTTTTAAATCTTTACACTTAGCAAAAATCGAATCGAATAACCAACAACTTCAAGGTTATCTGCTTTTTACGAATGTAAGCATAAAATCCTTAGTACCCTGTAAGTAGCGTAAAACTTTTTTGGCTGCTTTCCAGTGATCTAAACCTGGATTGTACTGATAACGTCCAAACATGTCAGTTACATACGCTATATCTGGACGTGTACAAACTTGAGCGTACATAAGACTCCCAACCACAGAAGCATAGGGAATAAGATTCATTTGATCACGTTCAAGTTGATTCTTAGGGCATTGATATGAGCCAAATTTGTCACCCTTAACAATAGGTGCGACAGTAGGGGATCAATTTTGCATGTTGTATTTGTTAAGAACTTTGTCAATATAAGCTCTTTGGGACAATCCTAATATCCCACGAGACCTATCTCGATGAATTTCAATACCTATAACATAAGAGGCTTCACCGAGATCCTTCATATCAAAATTTCCAGATAGAAAACGTTTGGTCTCATGCAACATGTCTAAGTTATTACTTGCAAGTAATATATCATCAACATACAAAACAAGAATAACAAATTTACTCCCACTGACCTTCAAGTATATGCATTGATCCACTATATTTTTCTTAAAATCAAAATTACTCATTATCTCATGAAACTTAAGATACCATTGTCGAGAAGCCTGTTTTAACCCATATATGGACTTCTTAAGTCTACATACCATATGTTCCTTGCCTTTAACCAAAAACCTTACGGTTTGTGCCATATATAGACATTCTCATGCAAGTTACCATTAAGGAATGCGCTTAACATCCATCTCGATGTAACTCTAAATCATAATGAGCTACTAAAGCCATGACTATTCTAAATGAATCTTTCCTGGATACTAGAGAGAAAGTTTCATTATAATCCACACCTTCATTTTGAGTGAAACTTTTAGCAACCAATCGAGCTTTATACCTTTCAACGTTCCCTTTAGGATCTAATTTGGTCTTATATACCCACTTACAACCAACAGGTTTAAAACCTTTTCGTAATTCCTCAAGATCCCAAACGTTATTAAGCTCCATTGATTTCAACTCATCATTCATGGCTTCAAGCCATTGAGTTGATTGGGCACTCGTAATAGCTTCTTTATAGGAGATAAGATCATTAATCTTACTTGAATCATAGTCAATCTCATTAAGATAAGTTATAAAATTATCAAAATTAGTAGGCTTTCTAGGTCTTTCGGAGTTATAAAACACAATAATGTATGTGTTAAATAACAACTCATCTAAAAGCTTAAGTCACATTAGATGGAGGGACCAACAATGTATATCATTCTAACACTCCCCTCAAATCTGACTTTTGTTATAGAGAGGAGAAATTAAAGTGCATTGCACTATTAAATTAATAGAAGATAATTGTCACAATTTGGAAAGATTTGAACCCAAGACCTTGCACACCCGGTAGCTTTGATACCATGTTATCTCACAAGACGTATAATCGCCGTCGATCGATATTACCGTACGACTTAAACGTAATCTTTGTAGTTTGTTTCTTGGTTTTTCAAGAAATCAAGCGCCGACCAAGCATTATCACGATAACACTGTAATCGACCTCCTTGTGTCCTTGCAACGAGCCCAATCAAGATCACAAAAGGCATATTTCGAATTAAACTGTGGATGGTAAAAGAATGCCTTGCCCAGTGTTTGTTTAATGTATTTGAGCACTTTGTATCAGTATGCTTGTGGCGCCCCAAAATAGGTATACCTGACACCCATTCTGAGTCGCCAAATACATGGTGCAAAAGCAAACTACAACTTCAATAATCTGAAATGTAAGTGTGAAATCTGACAATATATCTTATGAGTTTAAATACAAATATTATCTTACAGCAATATCTATACTCAAATAAATTCTCATCACATTTATTGATACATTATTTTACAAAATGGTGAGGACTACTAAACAACTCTCTCTAGAACCTTCATTCCATACCATTAGTAGTACTACTGCATTCTCGCCTCTGAGAAGAAATATGGAACAACAAGGAAAAGGGTGAGCTCAACTAGCCCAGATAAAGAATATTATGACTAAGATAATATACAACAAATTATCGTTAGTCTCCAACGGGAAAAATCGATAGAATCAATACACTGACAAGTTTCTAGATCAATATTCGCGGCGAAATATTAATTCATAGAAGAGTTACGTGAAATGAAATCTATTATAATCTATGAATTTAACGGTCCATCATCAATATTTTATCCTTAACATCAATCAATATTCATCTCAAATCAAATATTCATCTTTTACTACAGCCAAAGATATTCATCAATTAGTCATGTTAAATCTCAACACTCACTTCATCTTTTATCTTTTCTGGGCCGAAAGATATTCTTGAAATCATTCATCTTTTGCCTTTACCAGGGCGAATATTCAATAATATCATCATTTAAGGCGAGGATGATGAAAATATTTTTAAAGACGAATCGATTGAAACAAAATGACAAGGATTAAGGATTAATGATTAGTGCTTTTTTTTATCCATGTCTGCGACAATACCTCAAAATAATCATAGTGGTGTAAAATTGAGAATGATCGAAAACATGGATCTGATCAAAGCTAGTATCGAATAGATATTTTGAATGAAAGAAGAAATTTTATTTTTTTCGATGAATAGTCTTATATATCGTGAATAGTCAGTATCGTGAATAGTAACTCAGACACGAAAGATAGAAATTCCACAAAAAAAACATTTTCACGCTTCATGAATAGTACTGCGTGAATAGTAACTTTCGTGAATAGTAACTCATGAATAGTAACTTTCGTGAATAGTAACTCGCGAATAAGTAACTTGAGGCATGAAAAGTTCCAAATTTGATAAAAGTTCAGGATCGACATTTGACGTAATGATATTGAAGAAATAATATCATTCTGAAAAAAATAATATCCGCACCTCGAAGAATCGATGCCCGGAAGGAAAGGTCGGAAGATGATCTTGAATGAAACTTATCTTGAGCGACAACTCTCAAAGTATCTAAATCTCACAAAATCGCTCAATAATATAGAGAAGAAAACTTTGTTTACGGTGTGATTTTCAATTCTAACTTAGCCCCTCATTTATAGGAAAATGTTAGCCGTAGAAAGCAGAACTTGACTTCTTACGATGGCTACCTATTCTTTATTGCCATCCACCACATTTGAAATAAAATTCAGCACATTTTTTTCACCAACCACAAGTGGGGCCCTCAATTCTAAATTTTCCACCAAAATCAATTATAAACCTAATTTACGAATCAGACACCTCTTAAAATTCACAACAAATCATTCGTTCATTTTTAACGGTTCAAAATTTGTGGACATATACTCAACTTATATATATATAACATATCCAAAAATTACAACGATCAACGGTCGGGATTAAATATTATAACTCACACAATAAAAGCTATAATAACTTGGATTTGATCTTTTAATACCTCCAATCCGATAAAATCTGAATAAAACATCTCAAAGCATTAATTCCTTCATTAATAACCACAAAAGAAATCCATCCTTTATATTCATATAAAATAAATATTTCCTTATCATATGAATCAATAATTAATTATTCACAAATAATATTACGAATCACGATTATAATGACGGTAGTTCCGGGAAGAGGGGCTTTCCAATAAGGATCTCTCCTTCTTTGGCGCCATGATTAGGTGACCAAACCTCTCCTTAGACGAACTTTCTAGACATTGCCAATAATGTTATCTAATAATATTATTCAAATAATATGAATTATTGATCGATAATGGGAATCTTGTGCGATGACAATTATTGAACAACAATAATATAAAAATATCAACGCAACAATTATTGAATCAATAAAATAAAATATTGAACGATAACTCTTTGTGAAAATTATTGAGTAGTGCCATCTTACGTAAGGATCAATAATTCAACAATATTGTGCAATCTGAGTATCTTTCTTTATGCGACCAGCGCGATATTCTTGTATTTTAACCAATAGGGTATTCCAATGATCTTACTTGATAACTTGACTACTGTTATTATTTTAACCAACTTATATTTGTCGTTTTCCTCATCCAATCGCTTTTCAGATTATGGGGCCCACACATGGTTTTATGCGCAGTCGTCTGAATATTCCCAAAGCGATCACGAATATTCCACGACAACGAATATTCCCGAAATAAAATGAATATTTTATAACCACTTGCTTATTTTGAAATATTTGCGTATTTAACCCTTAACTATCCACATTAATCAAATCAACCTTACTATTTCAAAATAATAAATAAAGGAAATTCTTTTTATTTAAAAATTTCGAGGTCTTCTGACTTCTAGATGTGGTTGTGGGGTTTGTCCATAAATTGGCTTAAAGATATGAACAACATAAGTTAAATCCTGGTCTTGTTATGGTCAGATAAATTAGTCTCCCTACTAGTCTTCTGTACGGTGATGCATTATCCAAGAGCTTGCCACTTGACTGTGTGAGTGACATGTTTTGTTCCACAGGGAATCGAGAAGGTTTGACACCCAAGAATCCAAAGATCATCCGTAATTTCTAAGGCATATTCTTATTTGAGATAAGGTGATTCCATGTTGTGATCTTGCAACTTCTATGCCTAGGAAATATTTGAGTTTCCCCAAGTCTTTGAGCTTGAATTGTCTAGACAGTAATAATTTAGAGTCCTCTATGTCCTGTAAGTTATTTCCAGCCAATATAACATCATCAACATAGACCAGCACAACTAAAAAACTACCTTGATGACTTGAATCGAACAACGAATAGTCGGGACGAGGATTGATGAAATCCAAAGACCTTGAGTGCGATGAGAAAGTTTGATGAACCATTGTGCTGTAAGCTGTTTTCAATCCATACAACGATTTGTGTGGTTTGTGTAAGACCCTCAAATTTTTTTAAATAAAAGGAATTTCCTTTATTTATTATTTTGAAATAGTAAGGGTTGATTTGATTAATGTGGATAGTTAAGGGTTAAATACACGCAAATATTTCAAAATAAGCAAGTGGTTATAAAATATTCATTTTTGTTTGGGAATATTCGTTTGGTCGTGGAATATTCGTCGATCGTTTGGGAATATTCGTGCGACCAAAGCAGCCATGTGTGAATGCATTATGTGAGCGATTGGATGAGAAAATGACAAAGTTTGGGTGGTTATAAATAACGGCGTAGTTGTTACCAAGTAAGATTTGTTGGAATACCCGGTGGTTAAAATACGATGTCTGGCGCGTTGCGCATGTTAGCAAGACACGTATTACAGACATTGTTGAATTATTGATTCGTGCGTAAGATGGCACTACTCAATAATTTTCACAAGAATTTACCGCTCAATATTTTATTTTATTGATTCAATAATTTACCGCGTTGATATTTTATATTATTGTTGTTCAATAATTGTCATCGCACAAGATTTCCCATTATCGCATCAATAATTCATATTATTTGAATAATATTATTAGATAACATTATTGTGATATCTAGAAAGTTTGTCAAGTCTGGAAGGTTTGGTCACTCACCTAATCGCTGCCAAGAGTGAGAGATCCTTATTGGAAAGCCCCTGCTCTTCCGGGAATGTACTGGTTATTATAAATGTGATTACGTAATATTATTTGTGAATAATTAATTATTGATTCATATGATAAGAAATATTTATTTTATATGAATATAAATGATGGATTTATTTATGTGGTTATTAATGAAGGAATTAATGTTGAGGTGTTTTATCGATTTTATCTGATTGGAGGTATTAAAAATCAAATCGGGGTTTTGAGATATATTATGGGGTTATAATTTTTAATCCGACCGTTGGATCGTTGTAATTTTTGGATATGTTATACATACATAAGTTGAGTATATGTCCACAAATTTTGAACCGTTAAAAATGCATTTAATGATTTGTTGTGAATTTTAAGAGGTGTCTGATTTAAATTAGGTTTATAATTGATTTTGGTGGAAATTCTAGAATTGAGGGCCCCACTTGTGGTTGGTGAAAAATGTGCTGAATTTTATTTCAAATGTGGTGGGTGACAATAGTAGGTGTAAAGCCATCGTGCAGCAGTGTCAAATTCCGCTTTTGCGCAGCTAACATTTTCCTATAAATAGAGGGCTGTTTAATTAAAATCACAAAATCACACGAAACAAAGTTTTCTCTCTTCTCTATATATATTATTGATATTTTGTGAGTATTTAGATACTTTGAGAGTTCTGTTCAAGACAAGTTTCATTCAAAGATCACTTCCGACCTTTCCTTCCGGCACTCGATTCTTTGAGTAAGTGGATGTTATTTTCTTCTCGAGGATGATATTATTTCTTCAATATCATTATCAACAAATATTGGTGGAACTTTTATCAAATTTGGAACTTTTTCATGCTTGGGGTTACTTATTCATGAGTTACTATTCACGAAGTTACTATTCATGAGTTACTATTCACGAGTTACTATTCACGAAGTACTATTCATGAAGCGTGAAGATGTTTTTTGTGGAATTTCTATCTTTTGGTGTTTGAGTTACTATTCACGATACACAGATTTATTCACGATATCAAGACTATTCACGAATCTAAGATTTATTCATAAAAAAATGAAAATTTTTCTTTTCGTCTAAAATATCTATTCTCGATACTAGCTTTGATTGTATCCATGTTTTGGATCATTCTTGAATTTTACACCACTATGATTATTTTTGAGGTATTTTTTGACGTGGATAAAACCAAGTACGAATCCTTAATCCTTGTCATTTTGTTTCACTTGGATTCGCTTCTTTAAAAATATTTTTCATCATCCTCGGTCTTAAATGATGATATTGATGAATATCTTTGGCTCAGTAGTGCAGAAAGATGAACAGTTTGAGATGAACATGGCCATTGATTGATGAATATCTTTGGCCCAGTGGTGCAAAGATGAATATTTGATTTGAGATGAATATTGATTGATGTTACTGGGGATAAAATATTGATGATGGATCGTTAAATTCATAGATTATAGTAGATTTCATTCTCTACGAACTCTTCTATGAATTATTATTTCATTGCGAATATTGATCTGAAACTTGTTGGGTTCTGTATTACTATCGATTTTTTCCCTCATTGGAGACTAACGATAATTTGTTGTATATTATCTTAGTCATAACATTCTTTTACCGGGCTACTGAGCTCACCCTTTTCCTTTTTTGTTCCATTCTTCTCGTGAGGCGAGAATATAATGGAAGACGTAGCCTGTGGTATGGAATGAAGGTTTTAGAAAGGATTGTTTAGTAGTCCTCACCATTTTTGTAAAATAATGTATCAATAAATGTGATGAGGATTTATTTGAGTATAGATATTGTCTAGAAGATAATATTTGTATTCAAACTCACGCAGTTCTTGTTTTAATAATAAAGTTGTAGTTGTTTACGTACCATGTATTGACAACTCGTAATGGGTGATGTATACCTATTTTGGGGCGCCACAACAGACACACGAAGTCTCCCCCTTTCGTCCGAAACCAGGAGGCAAGGACATGTATACTTCTTCATCAAGGTCACCATTCAAAAATGCATTGTTGACATCCAATTGATGTAAATGCCAACCACGCAAAGCCGCCACACTAAGTAAAACACGAACTGTTAACATTTTCGCCACAGGAGCAAAAGTTTCCTTGTAATCAACTCCTTCAACTTAACTATAGCCCTTAGCCACCAGTCTGGCTTTATAGCGCTCTATTGTCCCATCGGATTTCAATTTGATCTTATACACCCATCTGCACCCAATAGGACGCTTATGGGATAGCAAGGGTACCAAACTCCAAGTTCCATTAGCTTGCAAAGTTGTGATTTCATGTTGCATAGCCTCACGCCATTTAGGATTTTGAATAGCCTGTGAAAAACTCGTGGGTTCTTTGAGAATGGTGAGTTGGGTAGTAAAAACTTTATGAGCGGGAGAAAGATTATCATATGACAGGAATTGAGAAAGGGGATGAGCAGTACCTGAAGTTTCGACCAAGTTCGTGGATGATGTCGGTGCAGGCCTTGAAGGGAAAGTCGTCTCGACATGAAAGTCTTGCAAGTAAGTAGGCGGTTTGGTTGGTCGGCTGTTACGACGGGATGGATGAGTTGGGATGGATGGAGATGATGTAGTTTCTGTCATGGCTGGTATAGAAGCATGTGGCGAATGAGGAATAGGTGTATCGTGTTCTTGTGCTGGAGTAGGCTGCTCAAGTCCATGAGAAGGAGATGGAGAAATGGGCTCGGAAAAGGAATCCATGTCAAAGTTTAAAATTGGTGCACTGTTTAGAACTGGAATTTGTGGTGTGTCAGAGGTAATTGATGGTGCAACGGATTGTGAGTGACGATGAAAAGGGAATAAGTCTTCAAAGAAGACAACATTCCGTGACACCATGCCCTTTTTTTGAGCAATGTCATAAACACGATACCCTTTTTGTCCATAAGGATATCCAAGGAAAATGCACTGAGATGCTCGAGGATCAAACTTAGAAGGGTGTTGTGCATGAGTGGAAACAAAACATGAACAACCAAATATTCGTAGGTGTGAATAATTGGGAACTCTGTTGAACAACTTTTCATATGGAGTTTTTCCTTGGAGAAGAGGAGTGGGTGTTCGATTTATGAGGTATGCAGAAGTGAGAATAGCATCCCCCCAAAATCGTTTAGGAAGACCAGCTTGAATGAGTAACGCACGTGCCATATTTAACAAATGCCTATGTTTCCGTTCGGCGACTCCATTTTGTTGTGGTGTGTCCACACAACTAGTTTGATGAACAATGCCCTTGAGAGCATAGAAATTTTCAAGTTTAAATTCTGGCCCATTATCACTACGAATGATTTTGACCTTGGAATTAAATTGAGTTTCAACCATGTTAACAAACTTGATTAAGTTCCACCGGTATCGATTTATTTTCATGAGATAAATCCATGTGCATCTAATGTGATCATCAACAACAGTAAGGAAGTACTTTGCTCCCGAAATAGAAGCAACTTTATAACCACCCCAAATGTCAACATGAATTAAATCAAAACAAGATGCAGTAGAAGTAGAACTTGAATGAAATGGAAGTCTTGTTTGTTTGGCCAATGGACAAATTAAGCACTTGTCGATATCACAAGATTTATTTTTGAATTCTGGAAAAGAAAATAACAAAGAAACTTTAGACGAAGGATGCCCAAGACGTTGATGCCAAAGAGTTGGATTGGAGATTCGGATATGGTTGCATGTTCCTTTCTTGGATTGGTCAAAATAGTAGAGACCCTCCCGTTCAATTCCCGTCCCAATCATCTTCCCCGAACGTAGGTCCTGAATAACACAAAATTGGCTTAGAAAAATAGTAATGCAATATGAATCAAGAGCCAATTTGCTAATTGAGATTAAATTCAAACGGAAGTATGGGACACACAAAACATTGTCAAGAGTCAGATCGGGAGAGAGAATAATTTTGCCTATATGGGTCACTTGTGCTACTGAACCATTTGGTAATTCCACAGTGTGATTAGTAACGGGTTTTGAATGTATGAGCAAATTAGGACTACAAACCATATGATCAGTGCATCCACTGTCCAAAATCCATATATTTTTCTTGCCACCAGAAATAAGCATGAAAGCTTTACCTGAAAGATCATCATGAGTCGAACAATTACCAGCTTGATTGGCGGACGAAGATTTATTTTTCAGTATGCTTAGAATCTGCTTACACTCGTGCTGTGTAAAAGGAAAGTTCAAATAACTTGTCATTGTGTGGGGAAGCAACTTGATTCCCTTTGGACATTGTTGTGTGGAACTCACCATCCGTAGCCTTCTTTTTGCGACGATGATCATTGTGTGCCCATTACGACCGCAAAAAGTGCATTTAAGATGAGCACGACAATTTCTGGCAATGTGGTTTGGTTTGTTGCATTTGGAACATTTAAGTTCACCCCTTTCTCTTTCATACTCATGACTCAATTTTTTCACAAAAGAAAGCATGACAGATCCGGTTGGTACGAGTTTTTTTTATTGTCACCTCCGATTGCTTTTCATGACGAAGAACCAGTGAATAAGCTTTATTCACAGTGGGTAGCGGTTCTTGTAAAAGGACATTGCTGCGAACACCCGTGTAAGATTCATTAAGTCCCATAAGGAACTTCATGGTTTTCTGTTTTTCTAGATACGCAGCCACTTCTTTGATTGTTCCACAAGTACAGGTTGGGAAGGTGCACAGCGCATCCCTCTCATCCCATAGACTTTTCAGCTTTGTGAAATAGGATCCCACAGGCATGTCACCTTTCTTGCAGTCGTGGATCTCGTTCTCGACATGGAACAATTGAACGACGTTCACGTGTGAGAATCGTTCATGCAAATCGAGCCACATCTGTCTGGCATCCTTACAATTGATGACGCTGCTAGCAATCTCTTTGGACATCGATCCCAACAACCAAGTCTTGACTAAGTTGTTGCAGCGATTCCATTGCTGCGATTCTTCTGGATTTTTATCATCAGGCTTCTTAATTGAACCATCTATAAATCCAATTTTGTTTTTAACTGTTAATGTCATAGTCATGGATTGACTCCATGTGCTATAGTTATCTTCGACTAGAGGTTGCGGGACAAGCATAGCGCTAGGCTGATCTGAATGGTGGAGATAGAGTTGATGATTGGAATTTTCCCATTTGGTACTGAAGCTGCGCCCTTTGGTTTGTCGTCTCCCATGGTGGTCGGCTACGGTTTGATGTTTTGTTTGACGCCTAGGTCAATACTGGTACTCTGATACCATATTAAGTAACCAACTCATCTAAAAGCTTAAGCTGTTAGATGGAGGGACCAACAATGTATATCATTCTAACAGTATGGTATATGTACTATGTAGAATGTATCCATATCTATATAGGAGTACATATAATTATATGACACATAGGTATTAAACTTTCTTGGCTATGATCAAAACTTTGGGTATGGAAAGGAAAAATGAAAAGAAAATGGAGATAAAACTAAGCAAAGGAAAAGGAAAATAATTTGGGGTTTCATACAAGTCAGTTTTTCTCACTAATGTGTCTCCTCAGTTTCCTTCTATACTCCTCCTTATCCGAAACCGAGATGCAAGTCCAAATGCCCACAGAACACCTAGCTAGTTTGTTTGTGTGTGTACGTGTTAAAAAATGGCCAAAGAGGAAGAAAACCCAGAAACAAAGTGTTGAATTACTATTTTTTTTTTTGCTTAGTTTAGTAAAGGGGTTTGGTATACTACATTTTACCCGTGTATTATACCAAACCCCTTTACTAAGTAAAGTTTATACTACATTTTACTCCTCTGTTTTGATTCTTGAAGCTTTCAATAGTAATCAGATTCAGAGTAGTGGTACTATGGAAAGCTTCCCTAACCAGTCTCACTCAGCCTTTAGAAATTTGTGGAAGGCATTTTTGTGCATGCATAATTATTTTACGACAAGTGTGTATTGCATACATTGCGCTTCTGCTGAAAATATCGTTTTCTAATTGGAAGTAATTACTTAGATTCTCATTCTAATAACCATATTCCTACTCATCATCACTACATTCTTTGATGCTTTCCGATGAGTTTGGGGGTGATTGCCCCCCTAGCTGCAGCAGGTTTTGAGTACAGCACTATGTCTAGTTCTATGGGAATATGGTAGGGTGTGGAGTCTTCTCAACTCAAAAATAATAGATTATAATATGTACAATTCAGTTAATCTTAGCTTAACGTACTTGTAAGAAAAGGTGGGGATCTCAGCCCAAACTATTTAGATTTTAGATATGATAAATTACAGACTTAATTAAACTTAAGGTTGCCTTTTGGTCTCTCCCAAATCACTCTGTTTAAAGCTATTGCATTGTGATGATATATGTGTGGCCGGTGAATGTAATTCTACCACACAAAACTTCAGAAAAACTCTAGAACACAACACCCTTTGGGAATCAGTCCATAATCTAGGTGACATGGAAAAAAGATGATGATGATAATCATAGTTCTAGAAAACCAGTACTAGTTAAGACTGCATTTCTTAGTTTACAGAGGTCTCTTCCTTTGAGAGTCCTCCCAATTCCTTCAAACATGGAGTATGAAGCAATTCTGCTTCTTGCCAGCCTCCTATCAATTAATACATGAGGAGGGATCATCTCATCATCATCGTCGTCGTCAAACTCAACAAAATACCCATGACCAGTTTTCATTTCTTCATTTCTCCCATCAATTTCACAAAATCCCGTGTTTAATTTTTTCGTATAAATTTGGGACCAATCTGGGATTTTCAATGGGGCTGATGATTGATTCACAACTAATTTCTTACCTTCATTAACACAAGTTCTAGACATTGGAATCATCATTTTTGGAGCAGCAAGGAAAGGTAAGCGCCATGCAGCAGATAAAGAAGAAGAGGAAAATGATTTCCTTTGTTTGGGAATTGAATCTTTCTCATTCATAAAATCCCACACTTCCTCTTCTTGAAATTCCTCTTCCTCTCTCAACAGAAGGGAAATCTCTGATGCTCTGTTCTGGTTATCCGCCATAGCTGAGTGCTAGCTCCAAATTCTCAAAAAATGAAGTGACCGACTGATCTGATCCAACGAGTGACACCCACACCCTCTTATATAAAACAACAGTAGAGAAAATGGGTTGTTTAATTTCTTGTTTGTTTCTGATTTATGAGGAAATGAAATGATGTAGGGGGATATAAAATGGAATCTTGGATAAGGGTCCAAGAAAGAAACCAGTTTGAAATGATCACATCAAAAACGAGTTTTATACAGCTTCCTTCAGATATGGCAAAAGACAAGAATGTATCTATCTGTTTGTAGAATGTATCTATCTATATGTACATGTATATAAAAATTACTTGTATTATGACACATGGGTATTAAACTTTCTTGGCTATGTTCAAAATTCAAAAGTTTGGGTATGGAAAAAGAAAATGATTTGTGGCTTTCTTATAAAATTATTAGTCTCAGATTTTCCTTAATTCCCTTCTATACTATTTATACTCCTTGTCTCAAACTGAGATGCGAGTTCAAATGCCCACATAAATATTGCACTAGTCTCTGCTTTCCATTTATATGACCTTCAACATATACTCGCATATATTAACAAGTCTTATTAATACTGTTGTTAAGTAATTAATGTTGGTTTGAAATTTAATTACTCTCTTTGTACTAATTAATTACTCTCTCTCTCTCTCTCTCTCTCTCTCTCTCTCTCACACACACACAATTACTCCATTATAAGATTTTTTAGGTTATATTATCAATTGCGACTAATAACTTCAACAGATGATAGTTCATTTTTATAGTCTACGCAAATGAATTGTATGCGTGTAGATAAGAGTTAAGTAGGAGTAATAATTCTATAATAAAATTAATTACTATGATTATGTAGGTCAATTCCTTTTAGCGGAGTAGCACATTGGAAAGTTCCTGTTGTTTTTCTTTCTTTTTTTCTTGCTGACTTTAATACTTGATTTTATAGAGAAGTGGGGTCCTAAATTGGGGTTCCCCAAGTTGTCCAAACATTCAATATGGTCCCCCAAATTCCACACGGTCGCAGTCAACACCCCATCCCCACAAACTTAAGTCTCAGAACATATGAGTTCCACAATTGTTACTTCTTGGTCACCTCAATGCCGGGCAGATATGAGCAAAATTCATGGATATTACTAAGCCAACAGAGACTCAAGCTCACCTACTAGGAAAACTCCGTGCTGATAAGTTATTGCCTAAAGTTTTCCAGGTCAACCAAAGTAGAAAAATATTGGCAGAGAGAGGGAGAGAGAGAGAGAACTGATTCATAGCAAATTGTGGCCGACTTTAACTGACCACCAATCATGCATCATCCATTGCAAAATCTAGTGGCTCAGATTTTCATTGCAGATCAACTTAACTACCACAACAGGATGGCAATGATGAAGTTTTAGGCAACAGTACTGCTCATGTTTGGTGCACTTGCAAGCATCAAAAGCACTCTCCAATCAAAAGGAAATTAACAAAAACAGTGCCCTATATATATACTGCAAAAAATAGTGGAGCTAGTTAGTTTCGAGGGACAAAAAAATCTTTCAGCAATATTTCCGGCTACACTTTCCCCTTTCATTTCTCCTTATTTTTTTTATCAGTTATTGTTGACAATAATATTCAGTCTACTGAAACATGACATAATTTGATGCTAAACTACAATCTTGTGCTCCACAAAAATGTGTCAACAGCATAAAGCAAAAAATTGGCCTTCCTTTCCCTATTTGTATTACAATACCATATGCAGCCGTGTTTTCATGAAACAAACTAAGATCAGGAACTATTGCTAAAGCTGTACAATTGCAAGAAAGAATCAACTTGCACGTCATGCTTCCAAACCCAACTGTTTCTCGATTTGTTAATTCAACTTTTGAGCTGCATGGTAGAGCTCCAAATAATCAAGAGCTGGTCTGTTCCAAGACCAGTCTTGCTCCATCACCAGCTTACACAATGAATTAAACCAATCCCGACCATCATACCAAGCGGAGATTGCTCTGAAAAATATTACTTGAATTAATTTTCTATATAAAACAAACAAATGGAATACATAAAGGAAATTTATACATTCAGCATGCACGTGTGTTTTTGTGTGAATGTGTTTGTGCGTGTGTATGAGTGAGTGAGTGAGAGAGAGAGAGAGAGAGAGAGAGAGAGAGAGAGAGAGAGAGAGAGAGAAGCATTTGTCAACAGATAGAGAAGAATAAAGATGAAGTGCAAGACAGAATCTGGCTCCAAACCTCTCGTCATTGCTTACAGTTTCTTACTATAGTTTAAACGATGACAATAAGTCAACTTGCATAGAACAATAGCCTTCTAACATAAATGCCATAACGTAAAAGGAAATAATGAATCTTTGTGCCACATGCTCACAAATTATATCCCATCTGTTGTGTTCTCTCTTCAAATTAAGTTTGTGGTGAGAAACAAAGAAACAAAAGTGCTTGTTTTTTTCCTTCTAAAAGATGGTGCCAACTCACTTTGCTTATAAAATTTCTTAGCGGTCATACCAAAGACCTAGGATGATTAAGAAGAAGGAAAATGGAGAGCTTAAAGTGTTTTGAAAAAGATATAGATGATTTCTCTAGTTGTGTAAAACCTTTTTCTCTCGAGAAAGAACTCACTCTGGCATAAAATTTTAAACCTGAAACCATAAATGATTTAAGACAATTTTCAACCGTCATCTAAATAATAATCTCTACTCACCTATTGATGGCATAGTCAACACCAGCAACATCAGCTCCCTCAAAATTGAATCCATTCGGTTCAAGGCCTCGTTTTTGTGCTCTCTCTTTATCATGGTCAACGTCAAATACAGTATCATAAAGTCCTACAGATGAAACAAGGTTGAAATGCCAGTAAACACATTACCAAATCAAGCTAGTTTTTTCTAAAACAGGTGCTATTGCAGAAAATGAATTATCAAGTTCACAAATAGGAAGTCTAGTGCTGAATCTGAGAAAGTTCAGGTACTCCTCCCTAGTTCTTATGTAAAGATAAGTTTCCTTCTCTTTGATAAAGTTTCCTTTTTTGGTAACTTCACTGATATAAAAACTTGTATACAAAGATATATATTTGTAAAATGAAAACAAGTTTCAAATTTGTACATTTTATTCTATAATGCATAGGATGCTCTAGATATGTCCCTTGAAAGAATGCATAAAAATAGGAATATTTGCTAAATTTTGTGCTCATGAGATTCAATGTTGAAAATGATTCATAACTTCAGTGACAAATATAGGATGCTCCAGATATGTCCCTTGAAAGAATGCATAAAAATAGGAATATTTGCTAAATTTTGTGCTTATGAGATTCAATGTTGAAAATGATTCATAACTTCAGTGACAAATATCGTGAAACGAAAGGAATTCAACCACAATCAACTACCTGCACTTTACTTAGCAGTTGGGCAGGTGGGTGGGCAACAATTGTGAGCTAGAAAAGAAGCCTCTTGTAGGCATTTTTATACAATATCTGGCAATGTTACTAAGAAATTGGAAATCATTTCTGATAGAAAGCGTGCCATTAAAAACAGAGGTGTACTAGCATGATGAATCATGAATTATTCTTTCCCAATTAGGTTCCCTGTAGAAGGAATGAACATATATATACTTCTGATAAAAACTGTAGATGATAAAAATATAAAACAACAAATAGGTCATTCTTGTAGAGAAAATATGTGACTGGGTCAGAGCTTACAAAAGTACAGAATTATTTTTCCAATCCGGGTGCGTAACTTATCTGGGAAGCTAGTCTAGCAAACAAGAAATATTAAAAAATTTGAGAACCATTTGCACACACAATTAACTAGACATTAACAACCTATCAAAAGAAAAAGAAACACAATGCATCTACGCACCTCCAGTTTTACGAACAACAGGTATTGACCCATATCTCATTGCGGTGAGTTGAGTTAGTCCACATGGCTCGAATATAGAAGGGACTACTATAAAATCTGCTCCAGCATATATCTAAAATAATGTTCAAGAAGTTGACTACATTAGCCATATGAAAGAGGTTTATATGTATCCCAGAAGTAAAGTATCAGTTCCACAAGACAATACCAAGTGAGAAAGAGGCTCATCATAGGTCAAACAGAGGCGGGCACGGTCATTATGTGAAGAATGGAGCTGATTTGCCATATTAACAAAATCATTTTGAATGCGAGGATCTGGAGCTGAGCCTAGCAATACAACCTGCAAAATACTTTCCATCAACATTTGCTGATATAGCATGCATATATACATGTATAAAGTTGTTCTTCACAATTCTATAGGTGACAATTATATGTCTGCGTGGACACGTGTATTGCATCATTGACTTCATATGCACACAGAAATGATAACTGTTCGTGTAGTTTGAACTTTCAGTCATTCATTTCAGATGTGCCGTTGGCACTCTAGATTTAAAGCACATAAACTTGGGCCTTGTATATAAGTTGATAGTTTGCTTAACTGAGATACTAAAAAATAATCCAAGAGTGAAACCTGCCTTGTCATTCACAAATGTGAATGTGACATTTATCTTCCCTGAATAGACATGTGCATTGCATGCATTACTGCATATGGACACAGAATTGGTAACTGTGTATAAAATGATTGTATAGTTTAAATGTTCAGTCATATCCATTTCCGACATCTGGTCAAATTCTAGTTTAAAGCACATAAAGGAGAAACATGGGTACTGTTATATGAGTTGATAGTTTCCGCATCTAAGACGAACAAAAATAATCCAAGATAGAGAAGAAAAGGGAAATACTTGGCAAAAATAAAAAAGAGAGAAGGATAAAATAAACCTGTCCACCACGGTCCAGCATGCGCCAAATGGCATGTTTAATGAGGTGAATTCCTTTCTGCTGAGTCAAGCGAGTTATAATCCCTACCAACGGCAGATCAGCCCTTTTCAAACCAAGTCTCTGCTGCAAGGCTTCCTTGGCTGCCCTTTTACCTTCAACAACATTTTCTGAAGTGTAAGATACCTGAAATAAAATGCAAGTATTAGCAACAGATGCAGTAGAATAAGCATAGTGTTTTACAACTCAAACATTGAAAGGTGTTTGAAAAAGAAAACTAAAGATAGAATAGACTTTGAACATCATATTAACTATACCTGATTATCCAACCCTAAAATTTTAATTACTCTTTATCCAAAAAAATACATATTTCCTTTAATTGTTGATTCAATGGATATATACAACTATACAAGAAACCAGACAGCAACAGATTGCTTAATAATGTATTCAGTGAGAGAGATCCAAAAGAGTTATATAAGATATATATCCTTCCCCCATCACCACCACTATAGATTGGTACATTGTCTCAAATGGTAAAAGTTGCACAATGTTAGAATAGCCAACTTAAGTCTTCAGCTTAGAAGATTTGATGTAGCTAATGGAATCTGTGATCTGAAAGGTCATGACTATACCTTCCATTTAATATATGTATTCTTTTAATAAGGAAATAACTCAATAAGTCATGACTTCCATGCTTTTACAGAAAACACGATGCAAACCTGAAACAAAACCTCTATGCAACCTGAAACAAAATCTCTCTGTGTGATTGATTTCTTATCAAAGAATAGCATAAATGAATAGTTCAATATTGTTGTAAAAACTCTGATTCATTTTCCAACCCCCTGATGCTTTTTTGTAGATATCTATTATATATCATAGAATTAGCCATAACGGGAGGAGAAAAAGTTTAGCAAGACGGATGTTATTCAATGTCTAATTTTGGTTTATACTTTTAGATAAAACAATAAGTTTTTATAGACTCGATGACACTAATATTATCCATCATGTCTTAAGAAAAAAGAGGAAGAGAGAAACTTTAGGAACAAACAAAGCAACTTACAGGAATGAATTTATCATTATATGGGTCCCATATATCCGGGTCAATTCCATTTAATATTCCATGGAACTTGTAAAGATGAGGAGCGATGGCAGTATTTCCAGAAACCTCTTGTGAGTAAGTGGGAGATACCTGCAGTATAAATTTGACTATCTTTTATGCTAGACTAAGAATGAGATTATGGCTTAGCTTCTGCAGTTCTGTTAACTGGAAAGTTTTCAATCATTTATAACTTATACTAATTAGTATTTACTTTTGCTTTAACAGCAATGAATATCTTTGGGACTAACAAAAAAGAAGTGTTTAAGGGGTGTCAAAAGCACCAACCGTAGTAGCCTTGTCCGCGTATGTCATTGCTTTCCCTATCAGATGTGCCCCGAATTCAAGGTTATGAATTGTAAAGACAACGCGAGCTTTACTAAGACCATAATGCATATAATGATCCTTAAACAGCCATGCAACTGGAGCACTCGACCAATCATGGCAATGTATAATATCCTGACAAGTACAACAATACATGTAACTGAAATTAACAGTAAAAATCCGAACAAGTTTTAACAAGTTCATGCACGTTTCTGCTAGTTGTGTTCATATTACATATGAAGTATATTGTTTGCTGAAATAAACTATGTCACTAAGGAAGAAATACAGTTTGTTAAGACTATCCAACCAAACCAGATGGTAATGTGAGGATTGGTCTATTTAATTTCACAAGGACCTGCAAGGCTTCACTTTATCAATGTGGGTGTCCAAGAACATTACTTTATCAACGTGGGCAAAGTTCTTAGACACCCTTCCTCGTGTAATTTTGGCTCACACAAGCAGACAGACGATAGACATACTAGATGCACATACAGACGGGTATGTTACGGACCACTAAAAGATTTCACCCCCAGATCTTGTAACATTGATGAGTGGGTTTTGTACCTACGAATTGGATATCATTTAGGCTTAATTCTTTGTTAACTTTAAGTATTTTTAGTGTCATTTCACTTGTTTTTATGTTTGTGTTGTAGGAAACAGCTTCGGAGAGTCAAAACATGAAAAATGGAGCTTGATGGCATTTTCGTAATTTCTGGTACTGTTCATGCGCCGGGGCTAAGTTTCCTAGTGTAAAATCTGCGCCGGGGCTAAGTTGTCGGGAAGAAAGAGAGTTTTTCAGAAGTTGAGTCCAAGAAGGATTGGCTTTGAGCTGATTGTTGGAAGGACTTTAAGGAGGACTAAAAATATACATGAAGAGGGATATAAAAAGAGGAGTATTAACAAGAATTAAGGGGAACTTAGTTAGGGATTCCATTCCAGTAGATTAGATTGGGAAAAAACCCTAGTTTAGATTAGTTTAGTTTAGAACAGGAGCAAGAGAGAGCATCAGATTTGCTAACAACGGATTCTATTATCTTTTAATGTTTATTCAGTTGTGGATTCTTGTTGGTTTTAATTCAATAATTATGAACTAATTCTTTTGTTTAATCAATGGAGCTTTTTGTGTAGCTTTTTTTAGTATGCTTCTTTAATAATTACTGTGATCTAATCATGGGATTGTCTATTATGGTTTGTGTTGAATTGCTTAATTGCCTAGCTAACAATTATTGCGATAATCTATATGAACTCGAGAGATGGATTATAGATTTAGATATGATCATAATAGCATGTAATTGTGTTTTCTGCGTGGAATTGAAATCCATGATTTGTGTATAGGATAGAGATATACCTATATACCGCATGTAATCTGATAAAGAACTTGGACATTAAATCATCTTTAATTGTAATTCACATAGAGATATAATGGATTAGTTAATTAGGGTGTTCTTTTTAATTCTATCATTTGTGGATTTAAGTTGATTTGTTTATGGTGCATCGAAAGATGGTCATAGATATTGATGTGTTCTTGATTAACAATTCAGAATAGTGAGCATAATTAATGTGAAGTGTATTAGTCTAAGTGAAGCAATAAGTGAAGTTGTGATCTTAAATCTCTATAATCTGACTTTAAACTAGTGGTAATTTGTAGTAGTTTATTTAAATAATTTAATTCATAATCTTAAATCATTTGTTTAAATAAAATTAGTTTGGTTAAGAGTTAGTAGTTGATAATTTTTATTAATAATTCATCGTGGGAACGATACTCTACTTTCACTTTATTACTTGTTGACCACGTATACTTGCGTGTTGTGCGTAACTAAATTTTACACAACAAACATGTTACATGATCCGACCCAAAACCATATTACAATGGATAAAGTCGTTTATCCACCTTACATACAGGCTTTGGATGCAAGCTTCACCTATATGGTAAGTATTCTCACAATCTGCTAGAAATAAAATATACTCTGATACAAAAGAAAGTCTGGTTCATATTTCTTTCTTCAATACATTGTTTTTTATATTTAATTAAATGCGTCTGTAAATGCAGCCACAATAATGGCACACACATATTAAATGCTACAATAGACATGAGAAAAGATTGCCTAAAAGTAACATGGGGCCAAATTTCTACTAATGATAAATTACTAGTTTTACAATCAGTTCTGCTTAATGAAGTTCAGAAATATGGTGAAGATTAATAATTAAAAGACAATTCAAATCAAAAACATACAGGATGAGATCCGCTCTGAAGAAGAAATTCAAGAGCAGCATGGCAAAAGAAACCAAATCTTTCCCCATCATTCCGACAACCATATATGCAACCTGCCCAAAAGAAACTACACGACAGAAAGGATAATGCATTAGGTTGAGTAGCATGCAGCAGCTGAAATTTTGTATTGTCCAAAGCAATCACACAAAACATATTTTTTTTAACATCTCAAATGCCATCAGAAGTTTACATTTTGATAGTCTGAGAAAAGGTTCAGAAACGCTGTTGCTTAATTTTGACACGCATAATGGACTATTTTTGTGCATACAGCAGCTATATGAAAATAACTAGGGTCCTTTTATATTCAAGACTGATATCAATTATTATGGGATGGTGTCACCGCTTTGTTCTGAACTCCAGCTGCTGGAAGCTTTAGAGGAATTGCTTTATAGGATACTTTGGGATTGGAGTGCTTTCATTCATTGAGATTTCTTGTCTTCTGTTTTGTTGATATGTACCATTATTAGAAGAACTTATTTTCCTCCCTTTTCCTAATCATCTTCTTAATCCATAAAATCTTCTTAATCTCTATCTATACATAGGTTAGTCCACAAACTATCTCAAATAAACAATGAACAAATTATTTGATCTTCAATTTAGTTGAATATGAACATCTGAGAAGATTTTATCTAGATCAACCCGCTTAACCAAAACGACTGATTTAAACTCCCCATGCACCAAATAATTATCTCAACAACTTCCTAACTTGAATCAATTCCGTTCAGTTATAAAGCAATACTACATGCCATGATTCTATGAATAAAAAATAAAAAAGATGAGATATGTCCAACCACAAGCATAAGGAGCAAAGTTAAAGAAAAGATTACCCATTTTGTGGCTCCAAAAAGTAGACAGAGAGGCCTTCTACCTTCCCAAGCCAAACTTTTATCTCAGTCCCACCCCAAGAGTAGCTTCTGTGAAACTGAAAGTCCTTCACCTATCTCAAAACCATACTAGAAATCTGAGAAGGCAAGTCAAACTCCTTTTTTTAAGTTAAATTCAAACAAAAACTTGATAAAAGTACGTCTATGTGATGCAGGAAGTGTCCTAATATTAACACAAAAGTTAGCAAAATTATCTTTTGACTTGAATATTACATTTCTTAATTTAGCAATAATCCACCAGAACAAAGATGCTAAAATTTTTTTTGAAACATTACAAACAAAGAGCATTAGGGGCAAGGTGAGGATACATATATAAGAAATCACTATGCTATATTTGGTACAAGGAATGAGAGTTGGAGCATTTCAAAAGGAAAAGGGCACCCCTAGCAGAAGAGAACTTGTTGTTTGGCACAACTGAAAGGAAGTAAATGGACGTGAGGGGAAGGGAATCATTATTTTGTAATATACTAGAATAACCATAAACATCAGTCCTTGTGGGGGGTGGGGGTGGGGGTGGGGGTGGGGGGGGGAACAATTAATATTTAGTAAAGGCCAATTTTGTTAATTGTCATACATGCACAGAAAGCCAATTCGTTTCCCCTGGCATGCTTAGAACAGATCATAAAGAGCTCCTTAATTACCTAGATTCCAATCCCAAGTCATATACAATCTTAACCACATACTATTTAATTGACCTATACAAACTCAAATCAACACTGGTTGGAGTGGACCAATTAACCTTCTAAGAAGTGATCAGTAGTTTCAATACCAAGCTTTTACACATAATTCGATGTGTATTGAAAGTAATAAGCTAAATGGGTTCAAGAGGTACCAGGGAATAACAATCCTATTGGTTATCACGGTTATCAACGTGAAAAACGCCATCAACATTTTACAGTAGAGACTACATTCCCCTGAGGAGCCCAATGAAATTAATTACTATAACGTTTTGATCTTCAGATACTAAATAAATCTTCACTAATTATGCATTTACAAACTAACAAACATTTCAGGAACTTTTTTGTTATATCATTTATTTAGTAAGTTCCAGACTTGGAAGGGAAAAATATGGAAGAACACCATCAAAAATAAATTAAACTAGTGCTGTAATTTAGACTCAGTGTAGCCATGTTCTGCATGTGAACTTCAAAAGGATAATTATTTTCTTTGGACATGAAATTTGAAGGCAAAGGCAACCTTAATACAAATCCGCCAATAGTATCTCTGATTCACTATTCCACTTAAGTGGAAGAGATATTATGAGATAACGATCAAGTACTGAATTGAAGCTTACATTGCTAAGGTTCAAGCAGTCATACTTAGGAAGGATGATATCAACATTGTGGTTCAAATCCTGAACAGCTCGGGAAAGACTAGTAACAACATCACCAAGACCTCCCACCTGCAAATAAAAGGAAAAATAAAGAAACACAAAAAAAATAAGATGACACAAATAACCAACCCATAGTTGATATATCATAAAATGAAAATTGTTATACTCCTTCGACCCAATTTGAGTGTCATCCTTTCCTTATGGAAAGGTTAAAGTAATGTGAGACATATTTTTTTAATATAAAAAGGTAATGTGAGCGATTAAGCTTTAGAGTGTAGCTTTTCCTATCGTATAGTCTAAATGAATTTCTTCCCTGTTAAAGATGAAGCAATTGAGGCGCAAATACAAAAAGAAATTCAACCAAGCACTTTGAGCACAATGTGAGTTTTATAATAATCAAATAGACCAAATGTTACCTTCGCGATGGGAGCCATTTCAACAGCAATATGCACAATGTGCATCGGTGGTTCCTTTGCAACTCCTCCGGACACAGGTATGTGGTAGTCCATACCCATTTTATTGTCAAAAATTCCTCCATCTTCCCTCTCACTGAATACAAAGTCCATCATATATGCATCCAGTGGAACCTTGACTGTCATAAAAAGAACACAACTTTTCAAACACTCTTCAATCTTATACTTCCTATATCTACGTCCTTGTAATGAAAAGGTCATGACATGGCTCCCAACTCTTCACGCTTAACCTCAGTGAAAAACATTCTGGGAAAGAAGTAAAGAAAAGATATAAAAAAATATTGTTGAAACTGGGTTTGTTTCCAAACTAATTTTTAGCTCTTTTGTTGCCTTTTCCCTCTTATTTATTAGACTATTGCTGCAAAGCACATTGTGATTGATCAATTATTATTGATCCCATATATGACATCTCAGCAGCCTGCATTAGATAGTACAACTGACGGCACCATTGGAACATATGTATATGCCAACATATGCACTCCATCCGTTAAAAATAAGTGGTTGATTATGACTGGCATGTAGTTTAAGAACAAGCATATTTGAGCAAAAGTAAAGGTTTCACTTCCCATTATGCCCTTTAAAACATCAAAGTTTCAAATCAAAAGGTAATGGTAGGATTAACTTAGTATAGATGATAACAATAAAAAAGTCAAATGCACATAGATACCCAAGTCATATACACAAAATTTGGGTCATCCCATAATGAAACCCAATCACTTAATTTTGGGACGGAGGGAATATAATATTTTGAGCAGGTTAATTGTGGAGACCGTGGACCATCAGTTCACGCAAACCAGGCAGATTTGGAGCAACATTAGGTGCAAGGTAAGAATGTAAAACATTAATAATGGCATTTGAAATATATTTTAGTGATTGAGAATGTTTGACCTGACATAGCATAGATCTAAATATTTCATTTTCAGAGAATACAGATAAAAGTAATGCTTGAAAATTTTACTGCTGAGGGCTTACTGAATCTCACAAGTCATAACCTCAAATGATGGACAGATGAGTGTTATATGAATAACTCAGAACCTTACCAGTAGCTTTGACCTGGGAGGCATTATATGCAGGCAACATTTTCTGAGGAGGCAATGGACCCAGGCGATGGGTCCAACGGTTAAATGAGCATCTGAACCAAATTTCAGCTTTTCCGTTCAGGACAGTGTTGGCAGGATTATAGAAAACAGTAACAGTGCTTCCCGCTTGAACATCAAGAGGCTCAGTATAGACTACATCTTTTTGAGACAACAGAAAATTTTTCATAGTCCTTTTTTTTGTTTCAGCTTTAAGACGTGCAGTTCTTTCAGCCTGTTAATAAAGGAAAACAAAATAAAAGTTGAAGACAAAATGGAGAGTTGGGAGAAAAGAGGGGAACCAGAAGGAACACAAATTTCTAAGGAATAAGATAATAGGAGCTCTGGCTGTGATTTTAAATAAGGTCACTACACGGGCTAACAATATTATGTTTTCTAATGTTTTAATGAATAACTCACCTTGGCACGTATTGCCTCCTCCCTTAACCTTCTTTCCTCCTGCAGTTTCCTATATATCTTGTGTTCTTCCTCAATCCAATACTGCTGTTCAGGAATACATTTAGGAACAATAGCATGGAAATCTTGGCGATGATTGTTATCATAAACCATGGCATGCTGAGGTGGGCCATCAGCAAAAACCCAATCCAAGACAAGGGCGCGATCAGGTACAATAACTAGAGAAATTCAAGAAGTTGATCAGATGAATGGTACAATATTACTTATAATATATAACTTTCCATGGCAAGAGCAGATCCTAGCAACCACAACATCAAATAACCAATCTAGAAATACTCTAGGCATTGTATCAAGTAAAAAGACTTGACCAAATAATTTTAACCTAAAATCAAAGTAGTCCAACAAAATTTAATGTGTAGAAGTGTGTTGACCCTCAACATTGAATTTATAGATCTGCTCATGGGCACACCACTTTCCTTAATTCGGTTAATTGTGAGCACCCGGCATGTCCACTACATATTGTTTGGTGCCGTGAAGAGGTCACTTCAATATCTAAACAAACAAAATAAAAAGATACACAAATATTAAATTGCAAGTGAGAAAAGTTATGATCATGCTTACCATCAGTATACCACCAGTCACCATCCTTTCTCTCAGAACTTTCAAGCCTTGCAACCATGGACAACCCATCCTTCCAATTATTATACCCTCCATGTATCCATATTTCTTTAGCATTAGCAAGTGGACCTGAGCCCCTTTTATAAAATAACTTCACCATGTCCTCACCTTTGAACTCTTTAGGCTCTATGAACCATAAATTATCAACAGAGCTCACAGCCTTTTTCATCAGTTCTTGTAACATTCCCCTTCTCCTTTCAGCCTCCCCTCTCGCCTGTGCTCTGTCAGCTTCCCGTGCTATCTTCTCTGCTTCTATCCGCCTCTGTTCTTCTGCATGTCTTTCCCTCTCAGCTTGCTCCTTAGCAAGTTTCACAAGTTCTCTATGTTTCTCCTCGAGTAAGAAGTCTTCAAATACAAGCACATCGATCCCACCTTTCACAATCACACAGAAATCTTTTTTGTCATTATTGTCATAGACATCTTTTCCATTAAAGAACACAAAATCCATCTTGTAAGCTTCCTTAGGAACATGAACTTGGCAAGACCACCAATCCCCATTGAGATTAGTCTTGTTCAACCTAATGGTAAAAGATTTCCATCGCCAGTCATTAAATGCTCCCATGATTATGATATCAGGTTCATCATTTAAAGTAGAAAGACTCCTATTGAGGAACACTTCTATAGTTTGATCAGGTTTTACCTCCTCAGGATAACAGAATATTCTGTTCCCTAGTGAAAAGTTCACCCCAGCAAGTCTCTGAAGTGCCTGTTCACGTAATTTTGCTTCTATCTCCAACTTTTTTTTAAGAGAAGAATTGTCATAATCTTTTCCTTTACTACCTAATGTGTTATCGTCCTTGGGTGATTCAGGTTTCACCAACTGACTTCGGACTATATTCTCATCAATGTCAGTGCGATCAATCAGTTTGGAATCACCTTTCTTCACAGTATCCAGATTCTTACTTTCTAGACCTGTTTTATCTACCCCACCAGCAACATTACTCTTTGAAATCTGTTTTATATGCTGTGACTCTCTATTGACCTCTTCAACTGTGCCGATTCCTCCAGTTTCTGTCAATTGACCTAGTGTAGCAACACCGGATGATTTTCTCACTTCATCAACAATACCATCAATAGCATTTCCTTCTTCGACTATATTAGCTCTATCAATTTCAACAGTCTGTTCTTCATCAGTACCAAAGCTCAGTTCAATTGTTTTCTTGTTGGGCCCCGCATACTCTTTGGATGCAGGAGTCACTAGACCTTCTTTCTCTTCATCATCCTTCTGATTCTTCCTCTGGTTGCTTGTTCTTACCTGCATTCTTGGTACAAACCCCTTTGCTGTGGAGTCTTTAGGCCTTGGAGTTGATGCTTTTCTTTGTCTTCTTCTTGAAAAATCTACATTACATAGAATGCACAAAATCAAGTTTTCCTTGAAACATGACTAGCATAAAGTTTACAGCTTTTCATTCAAGGACTATCAATTAAATTAACTAACCTGCACTTGCAGATATTTGATAAGAGACACCAGCTACCCGATAATCTTTACAGCATGAAGAAGACTGCAATGATAAAATGACAACTTTTTACAACAACTTGGATAGTGAATCAATTCACAATCAGTGGAAAATATAATCCCCCACTTCACCCCACCCCTCAAACACACACACATGACATGGATATGCATAGTGAAGTGAATTAGTGATTATTCATCACTCAATTACTACTAATTTTCCAGACAACAGTCTAGTTCACAATGAATTGACAAACGAGAACATATCCACCAAGGAATACCAATAAACGAAGTACATAATTACACACACCCACAAATAGTAATTCATCATTCAGTGGAACTGTTAACCAATAATTTAGAAACCCAGAACAAAATCACTTCAATTTAATCAAGAACGGATATGGGTATGCTCAATCTCAAACATTATAGATAAACAAATATAGATTAAGATTAAGTGGGAAATTACTTGTGAGGATTGAGTTGTTGTCCAAGGAAGAAACCCCAGAAAAGGTTTGATCTTGAAATGGGGTCCATCACTAAAGATAGTTCTGCTGCAACAAACAGGTCTCTGGACTTGTAAACAAATTTCCATGGCCAGCCTTCTTCAAAATTTGTTCTTCACCACAAATTCTGCTGAAACTCTACCCACTCAATGATCCCCTTGCTCCTACTTTCTCACTCTCTGTCTCTCACTATCTTTCTCTCTCTATATTTATATATCTCATACCTGTGCAACATTAATATATGATGATTCTATTAATTATTAACTGTGAATAAAATCAAAAAGAGAGAATGAGGTGTAAACTACACAGTACACAGTACACACAAAACTCTGATAACAGCTGGGAGAGTCCAAGAAACCCCCAACACTCCCAGCCATTAGTCCGTATTTTACAATGTGATATATATGCAGTAGGTTACAGTGTGCTTCAATATTTTTAACGGGTGAGATCGTTTGGGGCTTGTTGACCGTTTAATTGACGTTGGAAGTAAGTTTTTTAGACTCGAATAGTAAAAGGTACCGGTTAGATTAATCTGATTCAACCAATAATCTAATTGTTATTCAGCCAATAACTTCATTAATATATAATAATATATATTATTAATAATTAATTAAATTTTTTTAAAAAATTGTTTTTTATAAATTAAAATAAAATAAAATTGAGTTATAATATGTGACGCTTAAAAATTAAGATATCGCCACCCATCTTGGCCGCCACTTATACTAATATAAATTCAAATACAACTTACTAATATAATCACGCAGTAATATAATACGACATAAAGCATGTGAGTTTGAATACAATATTATTTACTGATATTATACAAACTCAAAATGAGTCACTCATTACAACTATTATCACACTATTTCACGTAATAATATGAGGACTACTAATCTATCCTCCGGACCATTACTCCGCTCCCCGACTCGTCCCAAATTTATGTTCTCATTTCAAGAAAAAAGCAGGTGAAAGAAAGGTGAGCTCAACTAAATTTCAAGAAGAAATATTACGACTAAGATAATACTGTAATAAATTATCATTAGTCTTCAACAAATTAAACCGATAAAATAAAATAGATAACCATTTAATCTGCAGCAATAATATGCAATCCATTAAAAGAGTCAAGTAGTTAATAAAATCTACTATCTTTTGCGTTTTAAAAGGTTTTCATCAATTTTTATCACGGCATCAAATTTTAATAAATAAACCACCACATCTAATCATCCCCGTATCTACCACCATGATTTTCATCAAATTATCAATTAAGCACGACTATACCTAATCACCCCGATCATAATCATATCAAAAACTATCCATCAACGCATTACGCGCCAATCGGCGAGGACTTTTATCACATCATTTATAACAATGCCACGATTATACCGAATGATCTCTGGTTATAATCATACTAAGTTCATCTACGCACGTAAGCCCAAAAGATAACATAATATATCACGAGGATGATGACAATGACATAATAATTCTATAAAACAAATTCAAGAATTATTTTATCCAGAATTAATAACGTCCAAATTGTCAACAAGATAATCTTGTTTTGTAGAAAGTAAAATTCAAGAATGATCGTAAGAATATTTCCATGAAAAGATCTTTGGATGAAACGTAAATATCGAAGGATATTCTACTAATTTCATGGAGTATAGAAGTCAAAGTTTTAACCAACCCAGGGTATAATAAAGAATGGAATAACAAAAAAAATCACCACGCATGCGCAGATTGTGATGTATGAGTTATTCCAATGTAATAATAATAATCTTAACCGTCGTGTGAAATTCACAATCACGGATGATCCAAATGTAATAATAAATGCCAATAATAAACAATGGAACTGTGTCCTGTGTAAAACACACGCATGTAATATTCCAAATGTAATAATAAATGAGGAATAATAAACAATGGAACCAGTCCCAGGTGAAAACACAGATAGGATATTCCAATGTAATAATAAAGAATGGAATAACGTAAGAAGATCACCAAGTATAGGGATTCACAGATACAGTTATTCCAATGTATAAATAAGAATGGAATAACATAAGGATTTCACCAAGATAGGGTATCACCAGATATACAAAGTTATGTATAGGGTATACCACTTTTCTGAGTTATTCCAATGTAATAATAATGAATGAAATAATGTGTTCTCTTCACTTAATAATAAGAAAGAATAACACTTTACTACACGTACAACAAATAATACCCTTTCACTAGTAAAAGACACTTGGATATCAAAGTAATGAAGAACTCATAAATACTAACCCGATATATGAAAAGTTCCAAATTTGATAAAAGTTTCAACCAATATTTCAAAGATAATGATATCAAAGAAATAATATTATTCGAGAAGAAAATAACATCCCTTACCTCGAAAGACAAGATTTCTAGTTAAAACACCGATATAGACTATGACTTGAACTTGCACCGTATATAGAACACTCAAAGTATACTCACAAGAATACGCCAATATATCGAGAGAGAAATAGAGAAAACTTCGCTTACGGTGTGATTTTCAATTCTAACCCAAGACCCTATTTATAGAAAATGCTTAGAACACCAAAGAAAAATTGAATATAATATTAATATAATTATACAAATTTTGCTTAGCCCACCTTTTGGTCAAAAACACCAGCCACACATGTTAAATGAGGTTCACAACTCACCAAAACGTTTTTCTCAAAATAATTAATTAAAACTCCCAAAATCAATTATTTTAACTCCTAACTTCAATAATTCATAATAAATAGCCCTTTTATCAAAAAATTCAATCTCAATTTTTTGTATAGAAAATTCAATTCTCTACAACTTTGCGTAAGAAAGTGTTTCCAAATTCCAAACAGAAATTGACCGAAATCCACAAACGGACGATTTTACAAGCTATAATCAAATTTCAGTCAAGAAATGGGGTCCATCGACACACAAAACATGTGTTAATCATTTAATGCAACAAAAATACTCTTCCTCCTCATATACTTATATATCCCACATTTATTGTAAAAATATCAACGTTAATATATTATTAAAATAATATATTTAAATGAATTATTTTATCGTAAAAGATAAAATATTAATTTTCAACAATTGTCATTTTAAAATTTTCTCCATCTATATCCACATAAAATAAATATTTTCCTCATCATATGAATTAATAATTAATTATTCACAAATAATATTACGTAATCACAATATCGACAACCATGCAGCCTCCTGAGAAGAGGGGCTTTCCAATAAGGATCTCTCCTTACTTCGGGCGGCGCAATTAGGTGACCAAACCTTTCCTTAGATAGAACTTTCTGACATTGCCAATAATGTTATCCAATAATATTATTCGAGATAATATGAATTATTGTCTGATAATGGAAAATATTGTGTAATGACAATTTATCAAACAACAAGAATATAAAATATCAATGCAAAGAATTATTGAATCAATAAAATAAAATATTGAATAAGTAATTACCGTAACAATTATTGAGTAGTGCCTTTCACGTAAGAATCAATAATTGCAATACCGCGCGCATCGCTCAACAACGCCAGACAGTGTGTTTTAACCACCGGGTATTCCAACAAGATAATAATAATAACTACGCCGTTATTTATAAACAACTTATATTTGTCGCTTTTCTTCATCCAATCGCTTTCCGTTATAGGGCCCATAAAAGATCAAGCTGCCGTCATTTAATATTCCCCAACAAAGATTTAATATTCCACGACCAAACGAATATTCCCCGACGATAATGAATATTTTATAACCACTTGCTTATTCAAAATATTTGCGATTTTTTTACCCATAACTATCCACATTAATCAAATCCACCCTTACTATTTCAAAATAATAAATAAAGGAAATTCCTTTTATTTAAAAAATTTCGGTCTTACAACCTCCCTCTCCTTATGAAATTTCGCCCTCGAAATCGACGTGACGTCACTCGTGTTTCAAAAGATGAGAATACCTCGCTTTCATTTCGCTTTCCAACTCCCGTGTCATTTTCTCAATAAAGATGGTTTCTCCACAAAACTTTAACTTGTGGTATAACCTCTATGACATGGGACATGTTCTTTCCTATCCAATATCTTGACAGTACCTCCTCGACGTTAAGTCTTCGACTATCTCGTCCGGGTTTCTAACTCAATGACGTAGTTCGGTCGTCCACATATTTACGTAACATCGACACGTGAAAAACGCTATGAACACGCCACCATACTTGGCGGTAAACGAAGTCTATAGCCCACGGCCCTATTCGATCGAGAATTTCAAATGGATTAATAAATCAAGGTTCGAGCTTTCCTCATCTCACCGATTCTCGCTTTTGAAATAACAACTTCTTGACCTCCTTCTTCAAATTCATCACCCGATGTGTAGCTTGAATAACTTTAACTTTATCGATTAAAGTCGATTATACTCAGATATCATCACGCTGGTACCTAGAGTTTTCATCTCCATCTCTATTATTTGTAAATTATACTGAAATGAGTCTTTGATAATATCGTATTTCGATTTTATACGATCTTCTACTCAACACGCCACCTACCATGTTCGCTTTTCCGGGATGGCACGGTCGTAACACGTGCTTTGAAATGAGTCTCCTCTCGAGTTCTTCAAGCTCTTCCCACATTCCTCGCTCCATTTGAATTTTGTATCTCTACGAGTCACCAAGTTAATGGAATAGCGATTCGAGAATATCCTTCAACGAATCTCCGATAATAACCAACTAAGCTTCTAAAGCTACGTATTTCGATTACTGAATTTAGGTTGTTCTCAATCGTGACTCATATCCCAACCTTGATAACACGTTACAATGACACCTATCGCGGTTACTATCGCATTGCGAATATGGTGTCCCCTACGAGAGTTCGGCTTTGGCGGTATTCCACAAAGGAAGTCACCAGATATAAAGGCTCAGTACCAAATTCTATAGTTGAATTTTTAACTCAAGTTCAATAGAGCCATTCGATATGAGATTTTAGAAATGAGTTTTGTACAGCCTTCAAAGTCGATACAAAATTTAATATCGCTCTTTGGGAGTAAACTAAGAAATTCTTCAGAAATACGTCCGGGAAAAATTAATAACAACAAAGAATATTATTCAACTGACGTGTCTTTATTCAAATCCATAACATGGACTAAGAAAACTTGACATCCGTAATAAACGAATGACTTCATGGCTTGATATGAAAATGTTTGACTACAATGGTTTGATTGCTTGAATTCGAATAACAGGTTGCTTAGGAATATGAAAACTAATAACCTTACGAAAGTAATCAAATTTGGCATAATGAGTAGTTAACCTTAAAATCACATCAAAAGCAAATATCTCTATAGAAATAAGGTTAACAGGTAATGTGATAGTGCCAACCTGAATCAAGCAAGATTTCTAAACAACGAATGTAATGAAAGTTTCTCCTAATGGAGTCTCCACAGATAGGTCAAAGTCTAATTTCTCCAGAGTCAAGTTCAAACGTTGAGCGCAAGCAAGAGAGATAAAAGAATGGGTAGAACCAAGATTCTAGTAAGGTATAAACTTCGCAAGAATTTATAATTAACTAACCTGCTAACTTCGTTTGGGTTCTCGCATTTTGAATTCGGCCACGATAAACGCCTTCCGTGAACCGCTGACTTTGACTTTTCTCGGGACATCCTTTTGAGTCACCATTCCCGCTGGATCTGGTTTCGATATCGTATAATCTCGAAAGCGATATGTCCTTCTTTTCCACAATTATAGCATACCTTTAACTGTTGTAAGCGCTTTGATGATATGTCCCTCTTTCCCGCATTTGTAATATACGACCGGGTGGTCTTTCTCCTCCTTGGAACCAATTGTCACGCTTGCATCGCTGCCTTCACATGGTCGTTGTTAAATCTCCTCTTTTAAAATCTCCTCCCGACTCGCTTTCTTCTATTTTCACGGCCACGATTACCACTCGTAGTGGTTACCGCTTTTGTCTCAGATTCTTCTTTCTCCGCCGGTTATCGTTATTCGATGATCGCTATCTTCTTGAGATGATCCTCGGTTATGGTCCCTCAATTGAACGTATTCGTTATCTCGCTCTAACAACCGAGCCCTCATGACAACATCCTGAATAGAGAGAAAATTTATGAGAAATGAGATATCGACGTACGTCGGTTTTTGAAACCTCTCGTAAACATCCGCGTCATACATTCCTCATTCTCCACCAAATGAGGTGCAAACTCGATAACTCCGCTAACTTCGCCGATCGGGACACCGCCATGTTATTCTCGCCCACCTAATAAACTCCACTTCCTTCATACGACGAATACTTTCGTGGAAGTACTTGTCATTGAACTGCTTCAAACGCTCTCCACGATACGCCGAAAGGTAATTGATGGGTACGCTTACGTATTCCCACCAAGAATCGCTTCGCCACGAACATAAAGGTGGCGAATGGAACCTTCGTTCTCCGCATCCCAAGACATCGAATATCTTGATAATTTGTTTAACCCACGCCTCCACCTTAATCGGATCCGCTTCCCTGCACTCGTAGTCCCAACTCTTTGAATCGCTTGCCACGTGACCACCCGTGAATTGCTATCATTTCCTCCTATATTTTCAACACGAAGTCTCCTCGTCCGATTTTGCATGAATCGCAAAAACTTCTAAACATCCCCTCGCTCATCATCCGCTCAAAGGTGTTGTTCATGAAGTACATTGTTGTTTTAACTGTCAGACGTTTCTCCTCGCTTGGTAAGTATAATGCATCTCCACTTGTTCTCATTTACTCCATCAAGTTAATATTCTCATATTACGACATTCTCAAAAAACAAGGGTTAATTAAAGATAATTATTATTTGTAATGAATATAAATGATTTCAATTTATTTATGAGGTTATTAATGTAAGCTGAATTAATGTGGAAATCAATATATCACATAATATCCCTATATACTAACTAACTAACAAATAAGCTGGTACAGGTAACAGGTAAAGCAATCAAAATTGTCAATTCATTTCCTCATACTAACACACTAATTCAAGGATTTACTCGCTCTCCTCCTCCTAGTTCTATTCCCCGATCTCCGCCTTTTAGATCATATCCCTAAGCTCGATACTAGTTACTATTCACCAATTCACGCGACGCCCCAAAATAGGTCCATTCCATCCAACCCATTCTCGAAGTCGCCAAATACATGGTAATGTAAATAACTACAACTTTATTATTACAACATATAAACTTTGAGTTTAAATACGAGATATTGTCATCTGATAATATCCACACGTAAATAAATCCCCATCATAATTATCGATACATTATTTTACAAAATGGTGAGGACTACTAAACAACTCTCTATCTTAGTCATAACCTTCATTCCATACCTCAGAGGCTTACTAAGACTCGCTACATTCTCGCCTCCCGAGATAAATATTGTCTGAAGAAAAATGGAACAACAAGGAAAAGTGGTGAGCTCAACTAAATGAGCCTAACTACTCAAAGAAAGAATATTACGACTAAGATAATATACAACAAATTATCGTTAGTCTTCAACAGGAAAAAATCTAATGTAATACAATGTACAACAAATTTTAAATCAATATTCGCAATGAAATAATAATTCATTGTAAGAGTTAAGTAGAGAATGCAAACTACTATCTTCTATGTATGAATTTAAAAGTTCATCGCTCATCTTTATCCCCGTAAACATCAATCAATATACATCCGAATCAAATATTCATCTTCAGCACTACGGTGCCAAAGATATTCATCACTGGGTCATGTTCATCTAAACACTGCTCATCTTCGCAGACCACGGCCAAAGATATTCTTCGAAATCATTCATCTTCGCACTACAGCCAAAGATATTCCATAATATTATCATTTAAGACCAAGACGATGATGAAAATATTTTAAAAGAAACGAATCCAAAGGAAACAAAACGACAAGGATTAAGATTAAGATTCGTACTTTGTTTTATCCACGCCCAAAAATACCTCAAAAATAATCATAGGGGTGTAAAATTCAAGAATGATCAAAACACTGATACAATCAAAACTAAGATCCGTATTAGATATTTTAGTATTTAAAAGAAAAATTTTCATTTTTCAATGAATAGGCCATATTCGTGAATAGTGCAGATATCGCTGAAAAGTGCCGATACGTGAATAAGAACTCCGACACCAAAAGATAGAAATTCCACAAAAAAACATCTTCACGCTTACACTTAATAATACTTGAATAAGAATCGTGAATAAGAATCGTGAATAAGAATCATGAATAAGAACTCCCACATGAAAAGTTCCAAATTTGATAAAAAGTTCCAACTAATATTTCAAAGATAATGATATCAAGAAATAATATCATTCGGTAAGAAAATAACATCCCTTACCTCGAAAAGATGTACTTCTAAATAAAACACCTGACATAGACTACGACTAACTCGCAGATCAGATAAAGAACACTCAAAGTATACTCACAAGAATACGCCAATATATCGAGAGAGAAATAGAGAGAAACTTCGCTTCTACAAGATTTTCAATTCTAACCCAAGACCCTATTTATAGAAAACGCTAAATACCAAAAAGTAAAAATCAATATAATATTAATATAATTATACAAATTTTCCTTAGCCCACCTTTTGGTCAAAAACACCAGCCACACATGTTAAATGAGGTTCACAACTCACCAAAAACGTTTTTCTCAAAATAATTAATTAAAACTCCCAAAATCAATTATTTCTAACTCTAACTTCAATAATTCATAATAAATAGCCCTTTTATTAGAAAATTCAATCTCGAAATTTTATAGAAATTCAATTCTCTACAACTTTGCAGAAGAAAGTTTTTCCAAATTCCAAACAGAAATCGACCAAATCCATAAACGGGATTTTACAAGTTTATAATCAAATTTCAACCAAGAAATTCGTACCCATCGAATTACAAAAAAACATGTTTTAATCATTTAACGCAACAAAATATACTCTTCCTCCTCATATACTCATATATCCCACATTTATCAGAAAATATCAACGTTAATATATTATTAAAATAATATATTTAAACGAATTATTTTATCGTAAAAGATAAAATATTAATTTTAACAATCATTATTTTAAAATTTTTCTCCATCTATATCCACATAAAATAAATATTTTCCTCATCATACTTAATCAATAATTAATTATTCACAAATAATATTATGAGATCACAATATCGGCAACTGCATAGCTTCCTGTGAAAGAGGGGCCAATAAGCGATCTCTCCTTACTTGGCCAAGCAATTAAAGCGACCAAACCTCTCTCCTGATGTAACTTTCTGTACATCGCTAATAATGTTATCCAATAATATTATTCAGATAATATGAATTATCGTCTGATAATGGAAAATATCAGAGAAAGACAATTTATCAAAACAATAAGAATATAAAATATCAACGCAGTTAATTATCGAATCAATAAAATAAAATATCAATAAGAATTATCGAAAGATTATTTCAGTAGAATCAATAATTTGCAATACGTAGAATCGCTCAATAATTGGTAATCAATCAACGCGTCAATTAATCTTCGTTAACAACGATACCAAGTTGTTTTAACCAATTATTATTCCCAAAGTTATATTTGTAACCACGTCATATTTATAAACAAACTTATTTTGTCTTTTCATCCAATCGCCTGCTAAAAAGATCACAAGGCTATACCATGCATCAGACGTAATACATTCCACGGCCATTTAATATTCCACCACCAAACTAATATTCTTGACACGATAATGAATATTTTATAACCACTGCTTATTCAAAATATTTGCGTATTTTACCCATAACTATCCATCAATAATCAAATCCACCTTCTTATTTTCAAATAATAAATAAAGCAAATTCTTTTATTTAAAAATTTTTGAGGTCTTACATTTTCTCTATAAATTTCTCTACATAATTTCTCTCTCTAGAGTTTGTTGAATTCAGTAAAAAAATAATGAAGGAATAAAACTTCATTTATAGGAAAATAGAATGCATAGTAATTAATCTATTAATCTGCGATTAAGGATTTATTTACTTTTAATATCATTCTATATTTAAAGAAAATCTTTAAATAAAATATCATATATTTTATTTGTATAAAAA
>CM035174.1:100656687-100799748 GCA_020205615.1 Panax quinquefolius | reverse complement strand
AAGAACTCCATATGAAAAAGTTCCAAATTTGATAAAAAGTTCCAACCAATATTTCAAAGATAATGATATTGAAGAAATAATATCATTTGAGAAGAAAATAACATCCTTACTCTCGAAGATTAATTGCTTACATTTGGAATTTAAAATTATATAATCTTTCAAGAGAACTTACCGTCTAACAATACTCAAAAGTATACTCAAAATACTCACAAGAATCTGTTCGATAATATAGAGAGAAAACTTCATTTCGGTGTGATTTTCAATTAACCCAAATGACCCTATTTATGTGAAAATCTTGAACACCAAAGCGAAAAATTTAATATAATATTATTATTTATAATAAAATTTCCTACGCCTAACCTTTCAAGAACTGAATTCAGCTCATTCAACCCATACGTGTAACACACCATAATGAAAAAACGTTTTCTAATTTTAAATATTTTAAACTTCCAAAATCAATTATTTGAACTTGGAACTTCATAATTCATAATAAATAGCCTTTTCATCGTAAAAATTCAATCTCGTGCGTGTTTTTATAGGAAATTCAATTCTCTACAACTTTGTAGAAGAAAGGTTTTCCAAATTCCAATAGAAATTAATCGAAATCCACAAACAGTAGATTTTACGGCTATAATCAAATTTCACCGATAAATAGGGTCCAATTTACATGTTTTAACATGTTTTAAACATTTATTACAACAAAATACTCTTCCTCCTCGTATACTCATATATCCTACATTCGTTTGTAAAATATCACCATTATTATATTATTAAAATATAATAATATATTTAAAATGAATTATTTTATCGTAAAAAGATAAAATTTCAATTTTCAACAATTGTCACATTAAAATTTTCTCATCTATATCCACATAAAATCAATATTTTCTCATCATATGAATCAATAATTAATTTTTCACAAATAATATTACGAGAATCACAATATTGACAAATGAAATCGCCCACAGAAAAGAGGGCTTCCGATAAGAATTTCTTCTTCACTTTGGTAGAATTAGGTGACCAAACCTCTCCTTAGATGTAACTTTCTAGACATTGCCAATAATGTTATCTAATAATATTATTCAGATAATATGAATTATTAGCTTCGATAATAAAAAATAACGTGTAATGACAATTATCAAAACAACAAGAATATAAAATATCAACGCAATTATTAACTCCAATAAAATATCGAATAAAGAATTACTGTAACCATTATTGAGTAGTGCCTTCTTACGTAAGAATCAATAATTGGTGCAATACCGCTATCTACCTTGTGTTTTAACCAAACTGCATTTTAACAAGATAATGGGGCTTAAATAACTATGTCATTATTTTTAAACCACTTATATTCGCTGCTTTCTTCATCCAATCGCTTCACATATAGGCTCCCTCACATGGTCAGCTACCATCGCATTTAATATTCTCTTGACAAAGATGAAATATTCCATCGACCAAACGAATATTCTCCACAATAATGAATATTTTATAACCACTTCGCTTATTTTGAGGTATTTCAAGATTTTACCTCTAACTATCCACATTAATCAAATCAACCCTTACTATTTTAAAATAATAAATAGAGAAAATTAAATTTCATTAATAATAAGTTGGGGTCTTCTGACAAAGTTAGCCCAAACCAAGGAGATGCGAAGGCCTCCAATGAAGAACTAAAGTCAACCAAAGACAATACGAGGAGATCGATCAAAATGAATATCGACTTAGTTCGTAGGAGTCGAGATAAGGATGGTAAGATCAAGGAATTAAAGGCGATACTAAACTCCCCGACTAAGACCATCCAAAACCAGAGTCATGCAGACTCGTCATCCGAATAAACCAAGAAACTTGAAGAAGAAATCCGAGAACTTAAGGCCTTCGGGACCTTGAGTTTCCTCCTCGTAGATGATCTTCGCAAACAAATCTGTGAAAGAGTATCGGAACTCGAATGAGATCAACGGGAAATAATGAAGATATACTCTCGAGAGTTACGAATGTCTTGGAGTCGTAAGTAAGGAGGAGAGGTGATTATACAACGCCGGATCCATCCTTTGCTCGATTCTTCGATGACGTAAGATGGCGCCGAAGGATTTTTCCTTGGTTTTATTGAAAAATTTTTACGAAGACTTCATTATGTTTCTTTCTTTAATTTATAGGACTTGTAAAAATTATCTAATATTGTAATTAGATTGAATATCAATGAAAAAAGTGGTTTCATTCCTTATGACTTCGGTGCATTTACTTTCTGTCAATACTCCAATATTAATTTAATTGGAAAGATGAACAAATTCTTTCATGGACTAAACTCGAACTGTTAAGTAACAACTAAACATGTCATATAACGGATAAAATGAAGTTAAAGAATGAGGGCATTTCAACTTCGTACTTAGAAAAAATTTTAGGTGATAAAGTAAAGGGATACTTATTAATTACCAAGTGTGGAGACGGATCTCGCTTCATTAGGAATTTGTTTACCTCGAAAGGCCTAATAAAATCAAAAGATGACATTTGCCTACCACGAAGGGCTCCGATAAAGTCTAAACGACAACGCCTTTACTCACGAAGCGCCCGACAAGGTCTGAAGATGACAATTGCCCACCCTAAAGGGCTCGACATAGTCTAAGTGTCGATAATTGCTACCACGAGGGCCTCGACAAAATGTCTTATGGTGACATTTTCCAACCACGCAGAAAAGGCTGACAAAGGTCTAAGTTTCCAGTCGACAATTACCTACCACGCAGGCTCCCGACAACGCCTTTAAAGATGACATCACTTACCACGGGGCGGCTCGACAAGGTCTAAGTGTCGACAATTACCTACCACGCAGGCTTTAATAACGTCTTTGGATGACACTTGCCACCACGGGCGGGCATTCGACAAGGTCTAAGTGTCGATAATTGACTACCACGCAGGGCTCGACAACGTTTTAAGGATGGCGCTTGCCTACCACGAGCAAAGGGCCCGATAAACCCATAAGGTCCGCCGCCATTAAGGCTACCATCGAATGGTCGGCGAGTCCACCGAACCTCCTAACACCGATGACGCATTGCCTATCACGAAGGGCCCGATAAACTCATAAGACCACCGCCGAAAAGGCTACCATCGAATGGTCACGAGTCCACCCGAACCTCCTAAAGACTATCAATGATCAAAGAACGAAGACAAGATTTGTTTGAGAAAAAAAGGAACTTTTATCGATGATGACATAAATATTTACAGACTTCCAATGTCGACATCATTTTTTTGAAAAGTACTTCCTAAGCCCGCCCGCTGCGTGCAAGTATTCTTAATTGTCAATTCGCCTAATGCCTTCAACCGATAAGTCCCCGGCCGACTTCAGTTGATTTCATACGGTCCTTCCCAGGTTTGGCATCAACTTTCCAGATTCGAGGTGTAAATGCTTCTACTTCTCCGAGGACAAAATCTCTTACTTCAAACTCACAAACTTTACCCCTTGTTATAATTCTTGGCCACTCTTCGCTAATAAGTCGCCAATTTGATTAAGGCCGCTTCCGACTTCCTCAAGCAAATCAAGATTGGCCTTAAGCCCTTTCTCATTGTAGATCTCTTTAATCGCTAACTCAAGACTTAGAGATCCAATTTCAACTAGACTAAGGCATTAGTATCATAAGCCAATCTAAAAGGTGAATCTTCACAGAGTCCTCTTGAGTAGTTCGGTAAGCCCATAACATGCTAAGTAGCTCTTCCGACCATCCGCCTTCGCTTCGCTTCAATCACACCGATCCCATTCAGCAGCTGCTCGTTGGTCACTTGAACTTGTCCCGCTCGACCGAGGATGAGCCATCAAGTCTTTCGTATTGGATCCCGATTCCTTCAAAATGTTTCAAATTTCGATCCCACAAACTCGACGTCCATTGTCCGATATTACCACCTTAGAATCCCAAAATGAAATACTACCGATTCTTTCAAAAATTTCAAGCATTCCTGTTCGCTATTAACCTAAGTGGCTTTTCTTCTACCCATTTAATCATATAATCGATGATAACTATAACAAAATTGACTCAACCTTTTGCTTTGTAGATGGGCCCAAGATATCAACCCCCTGCATAAATAAGGGTATAGGAGACAAGATCGAGTATAGCTCTTCCGGTGGTCGATGTGGATCGAACCGTTGAGTTGACATTTCACACTTCTCGACATATTCACCGCTTTCAAGATGGTAGGCAAATAATACCCCTTTGTCGAAGTACTTTATAAAGGCTAATGACTTAGCCGCCATATGGTCGCCACAGATGCCTTCATGTATTTCTCGAGAGCATATTCAACCTTCTTCGGAGAGTCGCATTTCAAGAATGGAGATGAAAGCCTTCTAATAGATCCCCATCAATCGTAACAAAATTAAGCGCTTTTATACTTGATTTTTTGCTAGCATCCGATCCGGGTGTAAGACGCCATCCGCCAGATACTCTATATATGGAGTCAACCAAGCATTTTGTTCGGTCAACGACATCACCGATTCATGATGGACACTCAGATGTTGCAAAATTTCTAAGTAAACCGACCCATCAAAGACGTTAACATCCGTAATGGCTAATTTGGAGAGTGCATCAAGAATTGAATTGTTATTACGCCAATTTCAAACTCGTAGGATTGGAAGTGTTGGAGTTGTTCCTTCAATTTCAAGTGATATTTGATCATTTTGGGCCTCGAGTCAGATTCCCCCCGTAAAGTTGCTTAACGACTAATCGAGAATCATCAAGATGATTATTCTTTGCACTTCAAGACTTTTTGCCGCTACCGAAACTCTCGCAAGTACCGCTTCATACCACTTTTGTCGCTTTTGTCGCTGAATCAAATCATGGTCTCACGCACCTTGAATCCTCCCGACTCGCCGTAATAATCCTCGCCCACCGACGTCTGTGGTAGAAGACCCATCTGCATACAACAGCCCACGAACTCGCGCTCACGGCCAAGAACTACAATCGCTTTGTCCGATCCTTCGCCGCCACAACTTCATCACTTTCGTAAAACGAGCATTCAACCACAAAATCAGCCAAGGCTTGCCTTTCGATGGTGGTTCGGATGATATTCAATGAAAAATTGGGACAACTCCATCGTCCATGCAATTTAATCTCCCGATACCTCGTGTTTGCCCATAATCTTTTTCAAAGGCCGATCTGGTATACTATTACAAATCTACCCTGAAGTATTGTCAAGCTTTCACTAGCGCTTATTAAAGCAAAACAAACTTTTCAATGTTCGGGTACCTTGTTTCAAAGATCCCAAGGACATGGCTTACATAATAAACCGGTGCCGCTACATTTCAACTTCACGCACCAAACCGCTTCTCCCATCGCCAACGAACTAGCTGCCAAGTATAAATATAGAGGCTCAAGCAGGAGGCGGGCTTCACCAACAAAGGTGCCAAGATAAGTAGGACTTGATGCTCGAAGGCGCCCTCACACTCCAAAGTCCATTGAAACGTCTTTTGCATTCTTCGGCCTTTTCAATGTATCAAAGAATGGTAAACATCTTTCTGCCGACTTGATACGCTGAACCTCCTTAAAGTCGCAATCCTTCCAAATGACGTTGAACATCTTTAAATGACCGAGGAGTCTTCATGTTGAGGATCGCTGAATCTTCTCTCGGATTGGCTTCAATTCTCTCTCTAACTAACAAGATAACCCAAAATTTGCCACACCTGTAGACCGAAGGTGCACTTAGTGGGGTTCAATCTTAAATTGTGATGACGAATTGTCCGAAAAGCATTCTTCTAAATCATCCAGATGTTTATGCACCAACATGCTCTTGAGAATCATATCGTCCACGTACACCTCCACATTCCCCCTTGGCCGATATCTCAAGACACGGTTCATCATCCTGCAGTACGTGGGTCTCGGCATTGATGAGGTAGAAAGTCATTTTCTTATAGCATATACTTAGAACGATGCGTAATGAAACGCCGAGTCTTTCTAGATATCCTCTTCTGCACATGGAAATTTGATGATATCCGGAGAATCGTCCATGAAACTTAATAAAGCATACCCCGAAGTGGCATCGATGAGTTGGTCGATGTGGGGAAGCGGGTAGAAATCCTTTGGACAAGCTTTATTTAGATCGGTGTAATCGATGCAAACTCGCCATTTACCATTCTCGCTTACGGACCAAAGACCACATTTGCCATCCATCAGGGTAATCGATCTCAAGATGAAATCGGTACGCCAACAGGTTTTGTAATCTCTTCATCAATGATTCAACGACGTTCGTGCAAAGATCCTCCTCTTCATCTGACCGGGTTTCTTTGACGGGTCCACCTCCAACCGATGCTCAATGACATCCTCGCTTACTCCTTGCATATCCTGAGGTTCCCATGCGAAAATGTCAACATAGCATTGTAGGAGCTCCATGAGGTTCGTCCGGAGAGGTTCCGGCAGACCCGAACCTATTTTTACCAACTTGTTCGCTTTGCCCGGGATGAGCTCTATCTCCTCCGTTTCTTCAGCTGGCATGACCAACGGTTCGGAACTACTCTCTATAAAGGGTTCGATCTCTATCGCCATAGTGCCTTCTCGCTTTGATACTCCCACTCCTCAAGTGATCACAGCGTTCTATAACACCTTCGGCGAGATCAAATCCCCTTCACCTCACCAACCCCATGAGTAGTAGGAAATTTGATTTTGAAATGAGGAATTAAGGTCATGACTTGCAAAACAATTAAAGTAGGCCTTCCTGAATAACATTATAAGCAGAATCTACATGCACAACATAAAATTTGCAAATAATTTCTACCTGTTGGGGGGCCGTTCCGAAGATGACTGGTAGTTCAATGGTTCCCGCCACCTTGACCGGGTCATTACTAAAACCATATAAAGGAGCCTCATGTCCTATCTCCATCTTTCGCTGTCGCAGGTGCATCCTCCGATAAGCGTGGGCATACGAATATCTACGAAAGACCCATTATCTACCATCATTCGCTTCATATCCACCGAACCCCTCATAGCGTCAAGACAATGATCCTCGTGCGGTTCAATGACTTAGAAGGGTAATCTTCATCGATGAAAGGAGATTATTGTACTCAGAATAAGGTCCGTCTACCTTGAGGGAATACCAAAAGACCCCAACTTATTATTAATGAAATTTAATTTTCTATTTATTATTTTAAAATAGTAAGGGTTGATTTGATTAATGTAGATAGTTAGGGTAAAATCATGAAATACTTGAAAATAAGCAGTGGTTATAAAATATTCATTGTTGTCGGGGAATATTCGTTTGGTCGTGGAATATTCAATCTTTGTCGGGAATATTAAATGCGGCCAGTAGCGACCATGTGTGGGCCCATAACGGCGAAAGCGATTGGATGAAGAAAGCGCGAATATAAGTGGTTTAAAAATAATCGGCGTAGTTATTCACTGTTATCTTGTTAAAATACCGGTTGGTTAAAACACGGTAAGCACCGGTATTGCACCAATTATTGATTCTTACGTGAAGAAGGCACTACTCAATAATGGTTACGATGAATTATTATTCGATATTTTATTGAGTTAATAATTGTTGCGTTGATATTTTATATTCTTTGTTGTTTGATAATTGTCATTACTACGGTATTTTTCATTATCGAAGCAATAATTCATATTATCTGAATAATATTATTAGATAACATTGTTGGCAATGTCTAGAAAGTTCTGTCTAAGGAGAGGTTTGGTCACTAATTGCGCCAGGTAAGAAGAAATTCTTATTGGAAAGCCCTGCTCACAGGAACGCACGGTTGTCGATATTGTGATTACGTAATATTATTTGTGAATAATTAATTATTGATTCATATGATGAGAAAAATATTGATTTTATGTGGATATAGATGGAGAAAAATTTTAATGTGACAATCGTTAAAAAATTGAAATTTTATCTTTTTCGATAAAATAATTCGTTTAAATATATTATTATATTTTAATAATATAATAATGGTGATATTTCTACAACGAATGTGGGATATATGAGTATCTGAGGAGGAAGAGTATTTTGTTGCAATAAATGTTTAAAACATGTTAAACATGTCGGTGGACCCCATTTATTGGTTGAAATTTGATTATAACTTTTAAAATCGCCTGGTTTGTGGATTTCGGTCAATTTCTATTTGGAATTTGGAAAAACTTTCTTCTGTAAAGTTGTAGAGAATTGAATTTCCTATAAAACTCATGAGATTCGAATTTTCTGATGAAAGGGCTATTTATTATGAATTATTGAAGTTCAAGAAGCTCAAAATAATTGATTTTTGGAAGTTTAAAATATTTAAAATTAGAAAACATTTTTTCATTATGGTGTGTTACACATGTGGGTTGAATGAGCTGAATTCAGTTCTTGGAGGGTTTGCGTAGGAAATTTTATTATAAATAATAATATTATATTAAATTTTACTAACTTTGGTGTTCTAAGCATTTTCCTATAAATAGGTGCTTAGGTTAGAATTGAAAATCACACGAGCGAAGTTTTCTCTCTCTATATTATCGAGCGTATTCTTGTGAGTATTTTGAGTATTGTTAGGCGGTGCAAGTTCCTTCAAACCTTATACAGTATTCCAATGTAAATCTTAATCTTTCGAGGTAAGGGATGTTATTTTCTTCTCGAATGATATTATTTCTTCATATCATTATCTTTGAAATATTGGTTGGAACTTTTATCAAATTTAGAACTTTTCATGTAAGGTTACTATTCATGAGTTCTTATTCACGGTTACTATTCATGAGTTCTTATTCACGATTCTATTCAAGAGTTCTTATTCACGAGCTTCTTATTCACGAAAGTACTATTCATGAAGCGTGAAGATGTTTTTTGGGAAATTTCTATCTTTTGGTGTCAGAGTTACTTATTCACGTATACTACGGCACTATTCACGATATCTGACTATTCAATAGAAAATAAAATTTCTTCTTTTTGTCCAAAATATCTATTACGGATACTAGCTTTGATTGTATCCATGTTTTGATCATTCTTGAATTTTACACCACTATGATTATTTTTGAGGTATTTTTGAACATGGATAAAACAAAAGTACTGAATCCTTAATCCTTAATCTTTGTCATTTTATTTCCTTTGGATTAGTTTCTTTAAAATATTTTCATCATCCTCGGTCTTAAATGATGATATTATTGAATATCTTTGGCTTTTAGTGCGAAGATGAATGATTTCTGAAGAATATCTTTGGTAGTAGTGCGAAGATGAAGCGGTGTTTAGATGAACATGACCAATCGATGAATATCTTTGGCACGTAGTGCAAAGATGAATATTTGATTCGAGATGTATATTGATTGATATTACGAGGGATAAAAGATGAGCGATGAACTTTTAAATTCATACATAGAAGATAGTAGTTTTGCATTCTCTTAACTCTTACAATGAATTATTATTTAAAACCGAATATTGATTTAAAATTTGTTGTCTATTGTATTACTATTAGATTTTTCCCTGTTGAAGACTAACGATAATTTGTTGTATATTATCTTAGTCATAATATTCTTTCTTGGGCTAGTTGAAATCACCCTTTTCCTTTTTGTTCCATTTTCTTCTCGGGAGGCGAGAATATAAGCGTGTACGAGTCGGGGTATGGAATGAAGGTTTTAGAAAGAATTGTTTAGTAGTCCTCACCATTTTTGTAAAATAATGTATCAATAAATGTGATGAGGATTTATTTGATATAGATATTATCTAGAAGATAATATTTGTATTCAAACTCACAGATTTCTTGTTGTAATAATAAAGTTGTAGTTGTTTACATACCGTGTATTGACAACTTCGAATAGGTGATGTATACCTATTTTGGGGGCGTCACGGTTAATTATCGAGCTTAGGATATGATCTCTGGCGGAGATCGGGAATAGAACTAGGAGGGAGAGGCGAGTAAATCCTTCATTAGTGTGTCCTACCTAAGCTTATTTTTTTTAGTTGGTCGAGATATAAGGATATTATGTGATATATTGATTTCCTTAATTAACCCTTTGTTTTATATGACGGTGTTTGAGAATGTCGACTAAGAATATTAACAATGGAAATGAGACCGTGAGAGCCTTTGTCTCACCAACGAGGAAAAGCGTCTGACAGGTGACAATGTTCCTCCGTGAACAACACCATCGAAGCGAGATGATGAACGAGGGATGTTGGAATACCCGGTGGTTAAAACACACTATTACTGCGTTGTTGAGCGATGGCACGGTATTGCACCAATTATTGATTCTTACGTAAGAAGGCACTTACTCAATAATGGTTACGATGATTCTTGCTCGAAGATTTTATTGAGTTAATAATTCTGCGTTGATATTTTATTCTTTGTTGTTTCAATAATTGTCATTACATAGTATTTTCATTATCGAAGCAATAATTCATATTATCTGAATAATATTATTAGATAACATTATTGGCAATGTCTAGAAAGTTACTGCTTACAAGGAGAGGTTTGGTCATCTAATCTAATTTAGGAAGAAGAAGAAATTCTTATTGGAAAGCCCCTCTTCCTTGAACCGGCACTGGTTGTCAATATTGTGATTACGTAATATTATTTGTGAATAATTAATTATTGATTTATATGATGAGGAAAATATTGATTTTATGTGGATATAGATGGAGAAAATTTTTAAAATGACAATTGTTGAAAATTAATATTTTATCTTTTTCGATAAAATAATTCATTTAAATATATTATTTTAATAATATATTAACTATGATATTTTTACAATGAATGTGGGATATATGAGTATATGAGGAGGAAGAGTATTTTGTGGCATTAAATGTTTAACACATGTTTTGTGTGTTGGTGGACACAATTATTGGTAGAAATTTGATTATAGCTTGTAAATCACCCGTTTGTGGATTTCGGTCAATTTCTATTTGGAATTTGGAAAAACTTTCTTCTGCAAAGTTGTAGAGAATTGAATTTCCTATAAAAACTCATGAGATTCGAATTTTCTGATGAAAGGGCTATTTATTATGAATTATTGAAGTTCAAGCTCGAAAATAATTGATTTTTGGGAGTTTAAATTATTTTTTGTTAAGAAAAACATTTTTGTATTTTTTGGACATCATTAACATGTGTGGCTGGTGTTTTGACCAAAAGGTGGGCTAAGGAAAATTTGTATAATTATATTAATATTATATTAAATTTTTACGCTTTGGTGTTCTAAGCATTTTCCTATAAATAGGGTCTTAGGGTTAGAATTGAAAATCACACCGTAAAGCCAAGTTTTCTCTCTATTTCTCTCGATATTTTGAGCGTATTCTTGTGAGTATTTTGAGTATACTTTGAGTATTGCTAGGCGGTGGCAAGTTCCCTTGACAGACTATATTATTCCAAATTTAAAGTCTTAATCTTTCGAGGTAAGAGATATTATTTTTTTCGTAATGATATTATTTCTTCAATATCATTATCTTTGAAATGTTGATCTGAAGTTTTATCAAATTTGGAACTTTTTCATGTCGGGGTTACTATTCAATGGGTTCTTATTCATGAGTTACTATTCACGCAGATTCTTATTCAGCGATTCTTATTCACGAGTTCTTATTCACAGTACTATTCATGAAGCGTGAAGATGTTTTTGTAGAATTTCTATCTTTTGGTGTCGAGTTACTATTCACGTATCAGACTTTATTCACGATATCTGACTTTATTCACGATATCTGTGACTATTCAATAGAAAAATAAAATTTTTTCTTTTTGTCCAAAATATCTATTCTGGATACTAGCTCTGATTGTATAAATGTTTTGATCATTCTTGAATTTTACACCACTATGATTATTTTTGAGGTATTTTTGGACGTGGATAAAACCAAGTACGAATCCTTAATCCTTAATCCTTGTCATTTTGTTTCACTGGATTCGTTTCTTTAAAAAATATTTTTCATCATCCTCAGTCTTAAATGATGATATTATGGAATATCTTTGGCCTGTAGTGCAAAGATGAATGATTTCTTAAGAATATCTTTGGCCCAGAAAGTGCAAAGATGAATGATTTGAAGAATATCTTTGGCTTTGTAGTGCAAAGATGAGCAGTGTTTAAATGAACATGACGGTGATGAATATCTTTGGCTCAGTAGTCTGAGATGAATATTTGATTCAGAGATGTATATTGATTGATGTTACGGGGATAAAAGATAGACGATGAACTTTTAAATTCATACATAGAGATAGTAGTTTGCATTCTCTACTTAACTCTTTTAATGAATTATTATTTCAAATTGCGAATATTGATTTAAAGTTTGTTGTCTATTGTATTCTATTAGATTTTCCCCTGTTGAAGACTAACGATAATTTGTTGTATATTATTTTAGTCATAATATTCTTTCTTGAGCTAGTTGAGCTCACCCTTTTCCTTTTTGTTCCATTTTTCTTCTCGGGAGGCGAGAATATAAGCGAGTGATGAAGTCGGGTATGGAATGAAGTTTTTAGAAAGGATTGTTTAGTAGTCCTCACCATTTTTGTAAAATAATGTATCAATAAATGTGATGAGGATTTATTTGAGTATAGATATTATGCAGAAGATAATATTTGTATTCAAACTCACGCTTTTCATGTTGTAATAATAAAGTTGTAGTTGTTTCGCATCATGTATTGACAACTCGGAATAGGTGATGTATACCTATTTTGGGGCGCCACAAGTTGGTATCGAGCTTAGGGATATGATCTCTGGCGGAGATCTGGGAATAGAACTAGGAGGGAGGCGAGTAAATCCTTCATTAGTGTGTCTACACAAAGCTTATTTGTTAGTTAGTCGATATATAGGGATATTATGTGATATATTGATTTCCTTAATTAACCCTTGTTTTATACGAGCGATTTGAGAATGTCGTGAGAATATTAATGATTGGAGTAAATGAGACCGTGGAGATGCTGTCTTTACCAACGAGGAGAGCGTGCAAATGGTGGCAATGTACCTCCTGTTGAACAATCGTTGAAGCGGATGATGAACGAGGGATGTTTAGAAGTTTTTTGCGATTCATGCAAAATCGAGACGAGGAAACTTCGTGTTCAAAATACGAGGAGAAATGATAGCAATTCACGCAGGTTTGTCACGCCCAAGTAGTTCAAAGAGTTGGGACCACTGAATTTAAGGAAAGCGATCCGATCATTATGCGGAAGCATGGGTCAAACAAATTACCAAGATATTCGATGTCTTGGGATGCACGGAGGAAACGAAGGTTCTATTCGCCACCTTTATGTTAAAATGGCGAAGCGGACATCTGGTGGGAGTCAGGAAGCGCATACATCCGTACAAATGACTCGGCGTGTCTTGGGAGACGTTTGAGAAGCTATTTAATGACAAATACTTTCACGAAAGTGTTAAGTCGTTATATGAAGGAAGTGGAGTTCATCGATTGGAACAAAACAACATGGCCGGTGTCTCGATGCGAGGCAAAGTTTGCGAGTTATCCAGTTTGCACCTCATTTGGTGGAGAATGAGGAGCGATATGGCGGATGTTTCTTAGAGGTTTGAAACCCAGATACGTCGAGATCTCATTTCTCAAAATTTTCTCTTTATTCGAGACCCCTCAATTGAGACCCCTTGATTTTATCAATAAAGATTTAAATTTTGTCAAAATAATTTTTAATATTATGGTGTGAATTTGAGATAATATTATAGTTGTGGGTAGTATTTATAAATTTTGCAAAGTATGCAAGTGGTTATATTATATTCGATTGGTCTGGGAATATTCTATTTTAAGAGGGAATATTCGCATAACTACCAATCATCGGTGGACCCCACAATGTAATTATTGTTGATCGAGAAAACGACAAAAATATTTTATCGAAATAACGGCGAAGTTTTACCGTGGTGATAACTGCTGAACTACTCTGTAGTAAAAGTAAAGAATACGTGTGGTCGCATAAGAAAGACACCAGATTGATTATCGATGCTTATGTGAGAAGTCACCATTTGATTCCATTATCACGATTAATAATATGAATTATTATAATGATAATGACGCTTTTGTTTTATTCAGATTATTAACGTAATAAAATGTAAACATCTTTTATATAAAATAGTAATACTTTATTAAAGTTATTCTATAAATAGAATATATTATATTTTATTACGCATAGTGTTGCATAAAGTTTTTGTAGATAAATAAGTTTTCAGCATAGACGATTGCATAAGTATTTGCATATAAGAAATGTTTTTATATAAATAGAATATATTATATTTTATTTAAAAGATTTTTCTTTAAATATGGACCACGATTAAAGTAAATCAATCTGACCGCTCATGGATTAGTTACTATGCATTCCATTTTCCTATAAATAAGCTCATTCCTTCATTATTTTCTTACTTAATTCATCAAACTCTAGAGAGAGAAATTATAGAGAGAAGCTATAGAGAGAAAAATTATAGAAAGAAGAAGAGTATTCTCGCTACTTCACTACTTCTATATTCAGCTTTTTTACTAGTACTTTGTTAGTAAGTGTGTTATTCTTTTCTTCTCAAGAGAACTTCATTATTCCATTCATATTATTCTGCTGAATAACTCGTAAAAGTGGCATACCCTATACATAACCTCAGATACGCCAGATATACCCTATACTTGGTGAAATCCTTATGTTATTCCATTCTATTTATTCTCGCTGAATAACTCAGATACGCTATTACCCTATACTTGGTGACATTCTTCTATTATTCTCATTGAACATCCTCGTCTCGTGGTTTTACACCTAATTCGACCGGTTCCGCTTTTTATTATTCTCGCTGAACATCCTGTTCTGTGTTTTTTACACCTTTAATTCGGTTCCGCTTTTTTATCATTCCGCTTGAATATCCTATCGTGTGTTTTACACCGATCCGTTCCATCTTTATTATTCTGTTGAACATCCTCGCTTGCGTGAATTTCACCCGACTCGTTCCGTTATTATTATTCTCATTGAATAACCCGCCTGCGCGGCACCGCATGCACGGTGATTTCTTTTGTTATTCCATTCTTTATTATACCCAAATGGTTAAAACTTTGACTTCTATACTCCATGAAATTAGTAGAATATCCTCGATATTTGCATGCTTCATCCAAAGATCTTTCATGGAAATATTCTTCCCGATCATTCTTGAATTTTACTCTACGAAATAAAGATTATGTCGACAATTTGGACGTTAATAATTCATGGATTAAATAATTCTTGAACTTGTTTTATCAATTATTATGTCATCATCATCATCCTCATGTTATATTATGTTATCTTTGGCTTACGCCAATATATAGATGAACTTAGTATGATTATGACCACTGTGGATCATTCTAAGATAATCACGACTTGATATAAATGATGTGACAAAAGTCCTCAAAGGGCCCAGAATGCAATGATGGATAGTTTTTGGTATGATTATGACCAGGGTGATTCTAGATAGTCACGACCATTGATAATTTGATGAAAATCCTCGACCGTGGTACAGTGGATGATTAGATGTGGTGGTTTATTTATTGTCGAGTCTCAAATGATAAAATTGATGAAAACCTTTTAAAACCTAAAAGATAGTAGACTTTATTCTCTACTGACTTTTTTAATGGATCGCTTATTCCTACCGCAGCTTAAACCGGTTGTTCATTGTATTTTATCGCTTAACATCATCAAGGCTAATGATAATTTATTCGCATTATCTTAGTCATAATATTTCTTCCGGCTAGTTGAGCTCACCTTTTCTTTCACCGTTTCTCTCTGAAAATGAGAACATAGCCGGGACGAGTCGGGAACGTAAGTAATGGTCCGTAGGATAAGATTAGTAGTCCTCACTATTCGTGAAATAGTGTGATAATAGTTGTAATGAGGACTCTTTTGAGTTTGTATAATATCTAGTAGACAATATTTGTATTCAAACTCACGCTTTATGTCGATTGCATACTTATACGCTTATATTAGTAAGTTGTATTTGAATTTATGTACCATGTAAGTGGCGACCCAAGATGGGTGACGATACCCAATTTTGGGGGCGCCACAACAGGTATCGTAGCTTAGGATATGATCCCCGCTAAGATGTGAGAATAGTACTAGAGGGAGAGACGGGAATTCCTTCGCTAGTATGACCTACCCAAGTTTATTTGGTATTTGATTGGCTCACGTAGTATAGTGATAATATGTTGCATGTTAATTAACCCTTGTTTTGTGACAAAGTTGTTTGTATTTAGATGTTGTGAATAGGCCTCGCTATTGAGCGCGATAATGAGTCACCAACCAAAAGGTAACGACCAACAACACGATAATAATCATACCGCTGCAGAATTTAATTACCATCGAACAATGATGACCATCGGGGAGAAATTATCATGCCAAGAATGGTAACCACTTCCTGCAGGTAATCATGGCAAAGATAATAGAAGTGGAAATTTCAAGAAGAGAAGGTCATTTAGCTCGATTTTGTCGCAAGGCACCAAAGTCAAGTCCAAATTGGGACTACGTGGCACCAAAGGCGATACTGGATAAAACAAAGTTCTGGTTTCATGAAGAGCGTTTTCACGACTTCTTAAAAAGAAAGTGACTCGAACGGTTAGCACAAGTTAGTTAATTATAAATTCTTGCTAAGTCTATACCTTATAAGATACCGGTTTACCCATTCTTTTATCTCGCTTGTTTATGCTCAACATTTAAATTTGACTCTAGAAATTAGACTTTAACTTATCGTTGAAACTTCGCTTGGGAGAAACCTTCACTACCTCCACTCGCTTATTAATCTTGTTGTTTCAAATAAACACTTTCACGCTACTCGTCGATATTATCTCTTTGAAAATATTTGCCTTTGATGGTATTTTAGGAATCAATTGGTTAACTACTCATCATTCTTTTCGTAAGGTTGTTAGCTTTTATATTCATAACCAAACTAATAAAGTCAATTATCATCATATATATCAAGCCATAAGTAAAGAGCCCCGAACCTTTCGTTGTTGACTTCCTTGTGTGGAATGCACCGGGCCGGACTTTCTCAGAGGCGACATCGTGAATGAAGATGGCAAGTTTATAGGTATCATTGTGAGGTGCTATCTAGGTTAAGGGATGAAGTCACAGCTGGTATCAATGTGACGCATCATCCAAGTCTTGGATAAGAGTACAGCTTTGAATGATATTTCTATCATTAATAAATTTCTTGACGATTCTTGAAGACTTCTAGCCTACCCTAGAGCGTGAAATCGAATTTTGTATCGACCCCAAAGATAAAAACCCATTTCTTAAACCTCAAATATTTCTTCAACTAAATGAATAGCTTTACGTGGTTTATGATGAAAGTCATAATAAAAGCATTGGACTAATGAAAATCATGGGTATATGAAGTATTAGTAAGTTTTATGATGAGTTATGTTGGTTAGTATGTGAAAACATGAAAGTTTCTTAGAAATCACAAAGAGTTGAAAATCGATTTTGGTGAAAACGTAATATGAAATTCAATCGACCATATCTCCTATTATATTTTGAATTTTTGATGTGGTCAAGTCCTAGAGTTAGATCTATGAGTTACCTAACTAATCCAAGTGGAATTACTGGAAAAGGTGTTGTAGATTTTTGTGTGGACTGATTTTAGCAAAGGAGGCCAAAGCTGTAATTTTTGAAAATGCTACTCGCCCAGAAACTTTAAGGGGCTGTTTCGCCACTTAAATTATGAGAAAAATTCTGGCCTTTTGGGACATGAAAGTATATGGTATAAAGTACCTCCTGTCCAAAAATGAGCTCATTCTCGACTTAAAATGAGCAAGTTATGACTATTTCAATATTTAGGTTTTTCCGATTTAAAACGCTATAACCGAGTTCTATAACTCCGATGACCATGAAATTTAAACTAGAAGCTCACGTTAACATGTGTAAGGTCCTGCCAAGATTTGGGAATTTTTGGAGTTAAACTTGAGGTAGCTAATTTCTTAAGGAATTAATTAGAAATTGATTTTTGAAAAATAGTAAATGAATTTTAAAAATTCGAGAAAAATATATTTTCATTATGGGACTATATTATGCTAAATCCCAGAAAAGAAATATTTTTGGGACTGATTTGGTATTTTCATGAAAATAGTTTAGTTACGTAACATATGAGTTAAATATGTTATGTGAAGTAACAAAGTTGAAAATAGGATTTTATGGCTAGAGAATCCTATATAGAGTATATGCATATTTTTTGATGAGGATTTGATAATTGGTGATGATATTTTATGAGTATGACATTTTTTGAATGATTAAATGCATTATATGGTAAAAAGCGTAAACAATTAAGATAAATTGTTTATAAATTTAAGAAGTGATTAAAATATTGTTATAATATTAATGATATTAGATTATGAGATTATTAAGTGATTGATAACATGGGGATATTCTTGAATCCTCGGATAAATTATATTATAAATGTTTAATATTTATCCTTTATCTCATTCGATCGATTCTTTATATCATTATCCTCACGCTTATATTACGTTGAAAGTCATCTGTGGCTCAGAAGGTATAGATGGACTTGGTATGATTATGATTATGACTGTGGATTGTTCTTTATAATCATAACCAGAATTGAAAACACAATTATCTTCGTCGTAGAAGTATGGATAATTTGTGGTCGTGATATTAATGAATACACAATTATCTTCGCCGTAGAAAGGCATGGATAATTTTGTGGTCGTGATACTAATGAATACACAATTATCTTTCGTCGTAAGCATGGATAATTTGTGGTCGTGATATTAATGAATACACAATTATCTTCGCCGTAGTGCATGGATAATTTGTGGTCGTGATATTAATGAATACACAATTATCTTCGCCAGTAGTGCATGGATAATTTGTCGTGGATACTATGGAATAATTTATCTTCTTCGTAGTATAATTTGTGGTCGTGATACTAATGAATACACAATTATCTTTCGGTCCGTAGTGTATGGATAATTTGTGGTCGTGATACTAATGAATACATTATCATTATCTTTTAGTAGTGGTCGTGGATAATTTGTGGTCGTTGATACTAATGAATACACAATTATCTTCGTCAGTAGTGTATGGATAATTTGTGGTCGGATACTAATGAATACACAATTATCTTCGGCAATGGATAATTTGTGGTCGTGATATTAATGAATACACAATTATCTTCGTAGTAGTCATGGATAATTAATTTGTGGTCGGATACTAATGAATATCCTCGCCCGTAGAAAGCGTGGATGATTCGATGATATGAATTAATTATCGAAATGAGTCTCAAAGAATGAAATATTAATTCATGGATGTGGTAAAAGTCATCTTCGTCAGAGTGCATTGATAGACTTTCGTATGATTATGACTAAGGATTATTCTAAGATAATCACGATCAGAATTGAAAACACGAATATCCTCGCCAAAGAATGGCATGGATAATTCGTGGTCGTGATACTATTAAGTCGAGTCTCAAAGATTATTGGTTTTACAAATTATATCTTTAGCCGTAGTGCAAAGATGAATTGTTAATGAATATCTTTGGCCCGATTTCAAAGATGAATTTAATATTTTAAACGATAAAGGTATTCAAGGTATCCTCATCTCTTTATCATACTGTATCGCACCATTCTAATTTCGAGGGCTTAAATTCCATAAGGAGGGGAGATCAGGAGACCCCTGATTTTATCAATAAAGATTTAAATTTTGTCAAAATAATTTTTAATATTATGGTGTGAATTTGAGATAATATTATAGTTGTGGGTAGTATTTATAAATTTTGCAAAGTATGCAAGTGGTTATATTATATTCGATTGGTCTGGGAATATTTGGTTTAGCAGGAATATTCGATAACTACTCAATCATCGTGGACCCTACAATGTAATTATCATTTTGATCGAGAAAACGACAAAAATATTTTATTAAAATAACTATGAAGTTTTACCGTGGTTACCGCTGAACTACTCTTAGTAGTAAAAGTACAAAGAATACGTGTGGTCGCATAAGAAAGACACCAGTATTGATTATCGATGCTTATGTGAGAAGTCACCTCATTTGATTCCATTATCACGATTAATAATATGAATTATTATAATGATAATGACGCTTTTGTTTTATTCAGATTATTAACGTAATAAAATGTAAACATCTTTTATATAAAATAGAATACTTTATTAAAGTTATTCTATAAATGTAATATATTATATTTTATTACGATAGTGTCGATATAGTGTTTTGCATAAGGTTTTTCATATAAGATTGCATAAAGGTTTGCATAGTAAAATGTTTTTATATAAATAGAATATATTATATTTTATTTAAAAGATTTTTCTTTAAATACGGACCACCGATTAAAGTAAATCAATCTGGACCGCTCATGGATTAGTTACTACGCATTCCATTTTCCTATAAATAGCTCATTCCTTCATTATTTTCTTACTTAATTCATTGAAACTCTGTAGAGAGAAATTATGAGAGAAGCTATAGAGAGAAAATTATAGAGAAGAAGAAGAGTATTCGCTACTTCACTACTACTTCTATATTCACTTTTTTATTACTTGTAGTAAGTGTGTGTATTCTTTTCTTCTTGAAGAGAACTTCATTATTCCATTCATTATTATTCTCGCTTGAATAACTCGTAAAAAGTGGTATACCCTATACATAACCTCAGATACGCCAGATATACCCTATACTTGGTGAAATCTTTATGTTATTCCATTCTTATTATTCTGCTGAATAACCTCAGATACGCTTGCTTTAATTCCTATACTTGGTGACATTCTTCTATTATTCTCGCTTGAACATCCTCGTCTGCAGTGTTTTACACCGACCGGGTTCCGCTTTTTATTATTATTCTCGCTTGAACATCCTGCGTCTCACAGGTTTTACACCTTAACCGGTTCCGCCTTTTTATCATTCTCGCTGAATATCCTATCTCGTGTTTTACACCTGATCCGGTTCCATCTTTATTATTCTGTTGAACATCCTCGCTTGCGTGAATTTCACCCGACCGTTCCGTTATTATTATTCTCATTGAATAACTCGCCTATGGCACCGCATGCACGGTGATTTCTTTTGTTATTCCATTCTTTATTATACCCAAATTGGTTAAAACTTTGACTTCTATACTCCATGAAATTAGTAGAATATCCTCGATATTTGCGCTTCATCCAAAGATCTTTCATGGAAATATTCTTCCGATCATTCTTGAATTTTACTCTACGTAAACAAAGATTATGTCGATAATTTGACGCGTTAATAATTCATGGATTAAATAATTCTTGAACTTGTTTTATCAATTATTATGTCATTGTCATCATCCTCATGTTATATTATGTTATCTTCGCTTACGCAAGCATAGATGAACTTAGTATGATTATGACCAGGATCATTCTAAGATAATCACGACTTGATATAAATGATGTGACAAAAGTCCTCAAAGGCCCGTAATGCAAATGATGGATAGTTTTTGGTATGATTATGACCAGTGGGTGATTCTCAGATAGTCATGACCATTGATAATTTGATGAAAATCCTCGACCGTGGTACAGTGGATGATTAGATGTGGTGGTTTATTTATTGTCGAGTCTCAAATGATAAAAATTGATGAAAACCTTTTAAAACCTAAAAGATAGTAGATTTTATTCTCTACTCAACTTTTTAATGGATCGCTTTATTCACCAGCAGCTTAAACCGTTGTCTATTGTATTTTATCGCTTAACATCGTTGAAGGCTAATGATAATTTATTCTCGCATTATCTTAGTCATAATATTTCATCGGGCTTAGTTGAGCTCACCTTTCTTTCACCGTTTCTTCGTGAAATGAGAACATAGCCGGGACGAGCCTGGGAACGTAAGTAATGGTCCGTAGGATAAGATTAGTAGTCCCTCACTATTCTCGCGAAATAGTGTGATAATAGTTGTAATGAGGACTCCTTTTCGAGTTTGTATAATATCTAGTAGACAATATTTGTATTCAAACTCACGCTTTATGTCGATTGCATACCTATATTAAGAAGTATATTTAGTAAGTTGTATTTGAATTTATGTACCATGTAAGTGGCGCACCCAAGACGGGTGACGATACCTAATTTTGGGGGGGCCACATACTATCGTAGCTTAGGATACGATCCTCGCTAAGATGTGAGAATAGAGACTAGACTAGAGGGGAGACTGGGAATTCTTTCGCTAGTATGACCCTACCTAAGTTTATTTGGTATTTGATTGGCTCACGTAGTATATAGGATAATATGTTGCATGTTAATTAACCCTTGTTTTGTGACAAAGGTGTTTGATTTAGATGTCAGAATAGGCTCTCTAAGCATCGAGCGCGATAATGAGTCACCAACCAAAAGGTAACGACCAACAACACGATAATAATCATACCGGCGGAAATCTAACCATCGAACAATGATGACCATCGTGGAGAAATTATCATGCCAAGAATGGTAACCACTTCTTGGTAATCATGGCCAAGATAATAGAAGTGGAAATTTCAAGAAGAGAAGGTCATTTAGCTCGATTTTGTTGTCGGCACCAAAGTCAAGTCCAAATTGACTATGGCACCAAAGGCGATACGGATAAAACAAAGTCTGTGGTTTTCATGAAGAGCGCTTTTCACGACTTCTTAAAAGAAAGTGACTCGAACGGTTAGCACGGGTTAGTTAATTATAAATTCTCTGCAAGTCTATACCTTATAAGATACCTGCTTCTACCCATTCTTTTATCTCGCTTGTTAATGCTCAACATTTAAATTTGACTCCGGAGAAGTTAGACTTTAACTTATCGGTTGAAACTTCGTTGGGAGAAACCTTCGCTACCTCCACTCGCTTATTAATCTTGTTGTTTCAAATAAACACTTTCACGCTACTTCGTCGATATTATCTCTTTGAAAATATTTGCCTTTGATGGTATTTTAGGAATCAATTGGTTAACTACTCATCATTCTTTTCGTAAGGTTGTTAGCTTTTATATTCATAACCAAACTACTAAAATCAAAGTATTGTCAAAGTCAATCAATCATAAGTCAAAGAGCCCCCAACCTTTCGTTGTTGACTTCCTTGTGTGGAATGCAATCAGCCGACTTCTCTCGAGGCGACATCGTGAATGAAGATGGCAAGTTTATAGGTATCATTGTGAGGTGCTATCTAGGTTAAGGGATAAAGTCACAATTGGTATCAATGTGCGACTATCCCAAGTCTTGATAAGAGTAATAGCTTTTGAATGATATTTCTATCATTAATAAATTTCTTGACGATTCTTGAAGACTTCTTAGCCTACCCTAGAGCGTGAAATCGAATTTTGTATCAATTCAAAGATAAAAACCCATTTCTTAAACCCTCAAATATTTCTTCAACTAAATGAACAGCTTTACGTGGTTTATGATGAAAGTCATAATAAAAGCATTGACTAATGAAAATCATGGGTATTCGTGTATTAGTAAGTTTTATGATGAGTTATGTTGGTTAGTATGTGAAAACATGAAAGTTTCTTAGAAATCACAAAGAGTTGAAAATCGATTTTGGTGAAAAACGAAATATGAAATTCAATTGACCATATCTCCTATTATATTTTGAATTTTTGATGTGGTCAAGTCCTAGAGTTAGATCTATGAGTTACCTAACTAATCCAAGTGGAATTACTGGAAAAGGTGTTGTAGATTTTGTGTGGACTGATTTTAGCAAAGGAGGCCAAAGCTGTAAATTTCAAAAATGCTACTGCCCAGAAACTTTAAGGGACTGTTTCGGCCACTTAAATTATGAGAAAATTCTGGCCTTTTGGGACATGAAAGTATATGGTATAAAGTACCTCCTGTCCAAAAATGAGCTCATTCTCGACTTAAAATGAGCAAGTTATGACTATTTCAATATTTAGGTTTTCCCGATTTAAAAAACGCTATAACCGAGTTCTATAACTCCGATGACCATGAAATTTAAACTGAAGCTCACGTTAATGTGTAAGGTCCTGCCAAGATTTGGGAATTTTTGGAGTTAAACTTGAGGTAGCTAATTTCTTAAGGAATTAATTGGAAATTGATTTTTAAAAATAGTAAATGAATTTTAAAAATTCCGAGAAAAATATATTTTCATTATGGGACTATATTATGCTAAATCCCAGAAAAGAAATATTTTTGGGACTGATTTGGTATTTTCATGAAAATAGTTTAGTTACTTAACATATGAGTTAAATATGTTATGTGAAGTAACAAAGTTGAAAATAGGATTTTATGGCATTAGAGAATCCTATATATAGAGTATGCATATATTTTTTTATGAGGGATTTGATAATTGGTGATGATATTTTATGAGTATGGCATTTTTGAATGATTAAATGCATTATATGGTAAAGCGTAAACAATTAAGATAAATTGTTTATAAATTTAAAAAGTGATTAAAATATTGTTATAATATTAATGATATTAGATTATGAGATTATTAAGTGATTGATAACATGGGATATTCTTGAATCCTCGGATAAATTATATTATAAATGTTTAATATTTATCCTTTATCTCATTCGATTGATTCTTTATATCATTATCCTCACGCTTATATTATGTTGAAAGTCATCTCGTATTCAGAAGTGGACATAGATGGACTTGGTATGATTATGACTGTGGATTGTTCGGTATATAATCATAACAGTAATTGAAACACACAATTATCTTCGTCAGTAGTAGTGCGGATAATTTGTGGTCGTGATACTAATGAATACACAATTATCTTTCGTCGTAGTGGTATGGATAATTTGTGGTCGTGATACTAATGAATACACAATTATCTTCGTCAACGGATAGTTTGTAGTGCATGGATAATTTGTGGTCGGATAATACTAATGAATACACAATTATCTTTCAGTAGTATGGATAATTTGTGGTCGGATAATTGAATACACAATTATCTTCGTGTAAAGTATGGATAATTTGTGGTCGTGATACTAATGAATACACAATTATCTTCGTCAGTAGCATGGATAATTTGTGTCGGATGGATATACATTTGTGGTCGGATAATACTAATGAATACACAATTATCTTCGTAGTGTGGATAATTTGTGGTCGGATACTAATGAATACACAATTATCTTCGTCAGTAGTAATTTGTGGTCACGGATAATTTGTGGTCGGATAATTCGATACTAATGAATATCCTCGGCCCGAAGTAGTGGGGATGATTCGATGATATGAATTAATTATCGAAATGAGTCTCAAAGAATGAAATATTAATTCATGGATGTGGTAAAAGTCATCTTCGTCAGTAGCAGTATCGATAGACTTGGTATGATTACGACCACGGATTATTCTAAGATAATCACGACCAGAATTGAAAACACGAATATCCTCGCCCAAAGGTGGTATGGATAATTCGTGGTCGTGATACTATTAAGTCGCTGCCTCAAAGATTATTGGTTTTATAACAGATTGTATATCTTTAGCCTCAGAAGTAAAAGATGAATTGTTAATGAATATCTTCGCCAATCATTTCAAAAATGAATTTAATATTTTCAAACGATAAAGGTATTCAAGGTATCCTCATCTCTTTATCATACCAGTATCGCATTCTAATTTCGAGGGCTAAATTCCATAAGGAGGGAGATCAGAGACCCTGATTTTATCAATAAAGATTTAAATTTTGTCAAAATAATTTTTAATATTATGGTGTGAATTTGAGATAATATTATAGTTGTGGGTAGTATTTATAAATTTTGCAAAGTATGCAAGTGGTTATATTATATTCGATCGGCTCTGGGAATATTCTTTAGCAGGAATATTCGCATAACTACCAATCATCAGTGGACCCCACAATGTAATTATCATTTGATCGAGAAAACGACAAAAATATTTTATTGAAATAACTATGAAGTTTTACCGTGATTACCGCTGAACTACTCTTGTAGTAAAAGTACAAAGAATACGTGTGGTCGCATAAGAAAGACACCAGATTGATTATCGATGCTTATGTGAGAAGTCACTCACTTTGATTCCATTATCACGATTAATAATATGAATTATTATAATGATAATGACGCTTTTGTTTTATTCAGATTATTAACGTAATAAAATGTAAACATCTTTTATATAAAATAGAATACTTTATTAAAGTTATTCTATAAATAGAATATATTATATTTTATTATGCATAGTGTAGTATAAAGTTTTTGTATAAGGTTTTGCATAGTATTGCATAAAGGTTTGCATATAAAAATGTTTTTATATAAATAGAATATATTATATTTTATTTAAAAGATTTTTCTTTAATATGGACCGCCGATTAAAGTAAATCAATCTGACCGCTCATGGATTAGTTACTACGCATTCCATTTTCCTATAAATAAGCTCATTCCTTCATTATTTTCTTACGAATTCATCAAAACTCTAGAGAGAAAATTATAGAGAGAAGCTATAGAGAGAAAATTATAGAAAGAAGAAGAGTATTCTCGCTACTTCACTACTTCTATATTCATTTTTTTACTGTAGTGGGTGTTATTCTTTTCTTCAAGAGAACTTCTTCGAAGAGATTTCATTCATTATTATTCTTCTCGCTTGAATAACTCGTAAAAGTGGTATACCCTATACATAACCTCAGATACGCCAGATACCCTATACTTGGTGAAATCCTTATGTTATTCCATTCTTATTATTCTCATTGAATAACTCAGATACGCTGCTTTACCCTATACTTGGTGACATTCTTCTATTATTCTCGCTGAACATCCTGTCACAGGTGTTTTTACACCGACCGGTTCCGCTTTTTTATTATTCTCGTTGGAACATCCTGTCTGTGTGTTTTACACCGACCCGTTTCCGCCTTTTTATCATTCTCGTTGAATATCCTATCTCGTGTTTTTTACACCTGATCCGGTTCCATCTTTATTATTCTGTTGAACATCCCGCTTGCAGTGAATTTCACCCGACCGTTCCGTTATTATTATTCTGTTGAATAACCTGCCTACGCGGCACCGCATGCACGGTGATTTCTTTTGTTATTCCATTCTTTATTATACCCAAATAAGTTAAAACTTTGACTTCTATACTCCATGAAATTAGTAGAATATCCTCGATATTCATGCTTCATCCAAAGATCTTTTCATGGAAATATTCTTCCGATCATTCTTGAATTTTACTCTACGTAAACAAAGATTATGTCGATAATTTGGACGTTAATAATTCATGGATTAAATAATTCTTGAACTTGTTTTATTGAATTATTATGTCATCACATCATCCTCATGTTATATTATGTTATCTTCGCTTACGCAAGCATAGATGAACTTAGTATGATTATGACCAGTGATCATTCTAAGATAATCACGACTTGATATAAATGATGTGACAAAAGTCCTCAAAGGGGCTGTAATGCAAATTGATGGATAGTTTTGGTATGATTATGACCAGGGTGATTCTTGATAGTCACGACCATCGATAATTTGATGAAAATCCTCGACCGCGGTACAGGATGATTAGATGTGGTGGTTTATTTATTGTCGAGTCTCAAATAAAAATTGATGAAAACCTTTTAAAACCTAAAAGATAGTAGATTTTATTCTCTACTCGACTTTTTAATGGATTGCTATTCCTTCACCGCAGCTTAAACCGTTGTCTATTGTATTTTATCGCTTTAACATCGTTAAGGCTAATGATAATTTATTCGCATTATCTTAGTCATAATATTTCATCGGGCTAGTTGAGCTCACCCTTTCTTTCTTTCACCGTTTCTTCGTGAAATGAGAACATAGTCGACGAAGCCTGGGAACGGAGTAATGGTCCGTAGGATAAAGATTAGTAGTCCTCACTATTCTCGTGAAATAGTGTGATAATAGTTGTAATGAGGACTCCTTTTGAGTTTGTATAATATCTAGTAGACAATATTTGTATTCAAACTCACGCTTTATGTCAGATTGCATACACGACGCTTATATTAGTAAGTTGTATTTGAATTTATGTACCATGTAAGTGGCGCACCCAAGATGGGTGACGATACCTAATTTTGGTGGCGTCCACACAAATATTTCAAAATAAGCAGTGGTTATAATGAGCAAGAAGATACCAGCATATTGCACCAATTATTGATTCTTACGTAAGAAGGCACTACTCAATAATGGTTACGTGAATTATCGCTCAATTATTTTATCGAGTTAATAATTGCGCGTTGATATTTTATTCTTTGTTGTTTCAATAATTGTCATTACACAAGTATTTTCATTATCGAAGCAATAATTCATATTATCCTGAATAATATTATTAGATAACATTATTGGCAATGTCTAGAAAGTTCTCGCCTAAGGAGAGGTTTGGTCACCTAATCAATGCCAAGTAAGAAGAAATTCTTATTGGAAAGCCCCTCTTCCCAGGAACGCGTCGTCATTGTCAATATTGTGATTCAGAATATTATTTGTGAATAATTAATTATTGATTTATATGATGAGGAAAATATTGATTTTATGTGGATATAGATGGAGAAAATTTTAAAATGACAATTGTTGAAAATTAATATTTTATCTTTTTCTCGATAAAATAATTCATTTAAATATATTATTATTTTTAATAATATAATAATGGTGATATTTTTACAATGAATGTGGGATATATGAGTATATGAGGAGGAAGAGTATTTTTGTTGCATTAAATGTTTAAAACATGTTTTGTGTGTTGGTGGACCCCATTTATCGAATCGAAATTTGATTATAATTGTAAAATCACTTCGTTTGTGGATTTCGGTCAATTTCTATTTGGAATTTGGAAAACTTTCTTCTGCAAAGTTGTAGAGAATTGAATTTCCTATAAAAACTCATGAGATTCGAATTTTCTGATGAAAGGGCTATTTATTATGAATTATTGAAGTTCAAGCTCAAAATAATTGATTTTGGAAGTTTAAATTATTTAAAATTAAGAAAACGTTTTTTCATTATTTTTCATTAACATGTGTGGAATGAAATTGAATTTTGACTTGGAAGGTGGGCTAAGGAAAATTTATTAATTATATTAATATTATATTAAATTTTCGCTTTGTGTGTCTAAAGCATTTTCCTATAAATAGGGTCTTAGGTTAGAATTGAAAATCACACCGTAAACTCAAGTTTTCTCTCTTATCTATATTTTGAGCGTATTCTTGTGAGTATTTTGAGTATACTTTGAGTATTGCTTAGACGCAGTGCAAGTTCCTTCAAAGACTATACCCGTATTCCAAATTAGAAGTCTTAATCTTTCGAGGTAAGGGATATTATTTTTTTCTCAAATGATATTATTTCTTCAATATCATTATAATTGAAATATTGATCTGAAGTTTTATCAAATTTGAACTTTTTCATGCTCGGGTTACTATTCATGGTTACTATTCATGGAGTTACTATTCATGATTCTTATTCACGAGTTACTATTCATGAGTTACTATTCACGAGTTACTATTCACGAGTACTATTCATGAAGCGTGAAGATGTTTTTGGAAATTTCTATCTTTTGGTGTCTGAGTTACTATTCACGATATCTCAAGACTATTCACGATACTGACCTTATTCACGATATCACTATTCAATAAAAATAAAATTTCTTCTTTTTGTCCAAAATATCTATTCCGGATACTAGCTCGATTGTATCCATGTTTTGATCATTCTCAATTTTACACCACTATAATTATTTTTGAGGTATTTTTGACGTGGATAAAACCAAAGTACTAATCCTTAATCCTTAATCCTTGTCATTTTGTTTCAATCGGATTCGCTTTTTAAAAATATTTTCATCATCCTCACCTTAAATGATGATATTATTGAATATCTTTGGCCTCAGTAGTCAAAAGATGAATGATTTCTTAAGAATATCTTTGGCACAGAAAGTGCAAAGATGAATGATTTCGATTAATATCTTTGGCACAGAGTAAAGATGAATGTAGTGTTTAAATGAATATGACTAATCGATGAATATCTTTTATTCAGTGAGTGCAAAGATGAATATTTGATTCCGTATGTATATTGATTGATGTTACAGGGATAAAAGATAGACGATGAACTTTTAAATTCATACATAGAAGATAGTAGTTTGCATTCTCTACTTAACTCTTCTAATGAATTATTATTTCACGCTCAATATTGATTTAAAATTTGTTGTCTATTGTATTCTATTAGATTTTTCCCTCGTTGAAGACTAACGATAATTTGTTGTATATTATCTTAGTCATAATATTCTTTATCGAGCTAGTTGAGCTCACCCTTTTCCTTTTTGTTCCATTTTTCTTCTCGTGAGGCGAGAATATAAGCGTAATACAGTCGGGGTATGGAATGAAGTTTTTAGAAAGAGATTGTTTAGTAGTCCTCACCATTTTGTAAAATAATGTATCAATAAATGTGATGAGGATTTATTTGAGTATAGATATTGTCTAGAAGATAATATTTGTATTCAAACTCACACTTTCTTTGTTGTAATAATAAAGTTGTAGTTGTTTACGTACCATGTATTGACAACTTCCGTAATAGGTGATGTATACCTATTTTGGGGGCGTCACTGGTTGGTATCGTAGCTTAGAGATATGATCTCCTGGCGGATCTGGGGAATAGAACTAGAGGGAGAGACAGAGTAAATCCTTCGCTAAAGGTGTCCTACCTAAGCTTATTTTTTAGTTGGTCAAGATATAAGGATATTATGTGATATATTGATTTCCTTAATTAACCCTTGTTTTATAACAATATTTGAGAATGTCGACCGAGAATATTAACAATGGAAATGAGACCGTGGAGACGCTCAGACTTCACCAACGAGGAGAACATCAACAGCAAATGTTCCTCCCGTGAACAACACTCAATGAAAGCGTATGATGAACGAGGGGATGTTTAGAAGTTTTTTGCGGCTTACGCAAAAAATCGCATTTAGGAGACTCGTGTTCAAAATACAGGAGAAATGATAGTTCACGGGTTGTCACATTTTAAGGAAAGCGCCGATCTTCAAGCAAAATTACCAAGATATTCGATGTCTTGGGATGCACGGAGGAACGAAGGTTCCATTCGCCACTTTTATGTTCCGTGGCGAAAGCGGACTACCGGTGGGAGTCTCAGGAAGCGCACTCATCCAAACATCACTTCGGCGATGTCTTGGGAGACGTTTGAAACTATTTAATGACAAATACTTTCCGAAAGTGTTCACAAATGAAGGAAGTGGAGTTTATTAGACCGGAGCGAAAACAACATGACGGTGTCTCAAAGACGAGGCAAAGTTTGCGAGAGTTATCCGTGTTCAGACCTCATTTGGTGGAGAATGAGGAACGTATGACGCGGATGTTTCTTAGAGGATTGAAACCCCAAGATACGTCAAGATCTCATTTCTCATAAATTTTCTCTTTATTCGAGATGTTGTAAACGAGGCTCAATTATTAGAGCGAGATAACGAGTGCACGGTCGATTAATGATAACCACAATAATGATCGTACCGGAGATAGCGATCAATGTAATAATGATAACCAAATGGAGAAAGAAATGATTTAAAAAAATGGTAACCACTCTGGTGGTAATCATAGCCATGAAAATAGAAGAAGCGAGTCGAGGAGGAGATTTTAAAAGAGGAGATTTAACAATGACCATGTGAAGACGACGGTCTTAAGAAGAATCGGTTCTAAGGGAGGAGAACGACCACCGGTTATATGTTACAAATCACGGAAAAGAGGACATATCGATCAAACCGCCCACAACAGCTCAAGGTATGCTATAATTGTGGAAAGGAAGGACATATCGCTCGAGATTGTGACATGAATGAAACCTAGTTCAATGGGGATGGTGACTCAAAAGACTATCCCGTAAAAGTCAAAGTCAAAGATCTGTCCATGGCTTCCTCTACTACGATATAGCCTTCACTTTGTCGAAGGCTTCAGCCGAGACTCTTCTGGGTGATGAAACATTAACTTCTTCACCAACTTCTCCGATTCGACCAGATCTAACCCATTCTCAAACAAATCCAACGGCTTGTAGATCGTTCAAATTACATCATTACTGGGCCGATCGCTTCACTTCGAACCGCTTCACATATCGCCCAAAGACTCATTCGAATACTTTCAAACTGAAATCAACAAACCGGTTGGTCTTCCCTTCTTTGTTGCTCCTCCCGGAAAGCATGAAACTTCTCGCATATGTACGCCCAAGATGAAATCAATCCGAGGGCAAAGTCCCCATCCACTGCCGGAATCCTTTACGAAGGTTGTAATAAAAGTATGACACTTAGCGAAAGATCGCTAAAGTCATAATAATCCATCGATCGGTCGAACGCCTAATCGTGGGTCATAGGATCCCCGATCTATCATAACTTTTCGATATGGGGTAACTTCTTGGTGGGGTCGACTTTTCTTTAAGAATCTCCGAGGAAAAAAGGGATGCCTTCTTTTCCAAGTATCTTTCGTTTTTGTACTTGTAAAGTTGCTTAGAAGTTCTTTTAACTCTTTAACCGGATACTCCACGACTTACGGATGAGATGATACTTCTTTTTTCTGTGACTCCTTCCTCCTCCGAGTGGACCGGGTTTCTTACAATAGAGCCTTCAACTCTGTAAGGACTTTTACGATGATAAGTGTCCACGGTGGTGTATCCTCGATGAGACTCTCGGCGGTCGATCTCTAGATATACTTCGTCTCGAGCTCGTGCACTATGGCGAGAATGTGCAACAACAAGGGCTTTCTTTATGGTCTCGTGGAGTGTGATCTCCGGATCGACCTCTTCGTTCTTTCCGACCTTGATCCTTAGAATCGGCGGGGTGATGTGCCCTTTGATCTTTGAGGAGTAGGACTTGAGATCTTCTTCTTTCTCGAGTTCGGCCGAGACTCGTCTTGAATGAACAGTGCTCTTTCCCACTCTGGTGTCCTCGCTTTTCTGGATTGATCATAATCAACTCTTCATCCCTCAACTCGCCATCCGGGCCATCTCGCTTTCGGTATATCCTCGTCATTTCTTCACGAGTACTTCCATAGCTCTATCCGCTTCATCCGCCATCTTAGCCATCGTGAAGCTTTTTCGTCTTAGTCGTCTCGGATATCGAGTTTCTAAAGAGTGCCTTCTACTCGCTTTCCAACCACGGCGGACGCTTTCTCCGTCGGGAAGACTAGCCTACGTTTAGCCTTGCCCACCGCCGTCAAAAAATCTTCATGTGATCGTTTGACGCCATGTCTTGGCATGAACACTTATCACGGTCCTAAACGATCCTTATGAGACACCGTGGTGACGATTCACCGGCGACCATGGTATCGCCGCCTTCGTGTAATAAGCGTTCTACTTTTTACCATGAATACTGACGTAGAACAAACACCGTCTGTGATTGAAAAATACTCAGGATACTAGAACTCACCCCTCCTTCTAGCGCCAATGTTAACGCCAAGATCTTTCTCCACGTCCCAATCACCAAGACGCGTCCGATATCCTGCACAGTTCAACAAGTCAACACCAAAAGCTTCGACTACCGACCGTCGGGATAGCTCCCAAGGAGAGTCAATATCGGCGATCACCGGTCAACAATGGAGAAAAAATAATGTCTAATGTCCGAGAGAGAATAATAATATGAATGTGTGTAATATTTTGATCTTTACTCTTTTGTGACCCTAAATTTCCATACATACTCCAATCCGGGCCATCGTACACCCATCATCTCCTCGACACCTTTTTTTCCACTCCCGGTCATTTCAAATTAAAAGTATGAAATTTCACTCTCTCACCGCTACCACTCTTTTCATCATCGCGCAATTATCCGGTCCCATCCTCATTAATGTAACGCGAGAAGGTGGCGAGACATAGTAATCAACTATCGTTTGGCATAATGATTCTGGCCAAAAGTTGGGTTAAGTGACATTTGTATAATGGGTTAATTCAACGACCAAGTTCAAAATAATAAAATGACCCAAACAATGGGATCCAACCGAAGAAAGAATCCGATGAAATAATCAAATAATCTACCAATGACCGGCTGATGTGGCTGTGCGACATCAGTATGAGAGAGGAAAAGAAACAAAAAAAAAAAGTCAATACACGGAACTTTTCATGCTCTTTTCACTTTGCCAAACACTCCATCTCTAGCATCAATATTCTCTCTCAAACGCCAAATGCAGACGCCGAACTCTGGCTTCGCTGAACAAGGTATCATCGGCTTTCAAGGTATCATCTTCCTATTTAGTATCATCCTCCTCCTACCATTACTCTCTCATACGCCTAAATTACCAAAACCCTAAAATTTGTGCATACTCTTATTTTGGGTGAAAATTTTGTGAAGGGATTACTCTAATTGGGAGAGGCAGGTAGATATCTTACTGTAGTTTCTTTGCATGTTGTTTTATTTGATGTGTATTCTAGTGTGTATAGGCAGTAAGATTGTTGTTATAAAGAACGTGGATGCTACTGAGGTGAGTTCATTAAACTTCCCCCATTGATTTTTTCTTTTATTTTTTGGGCTTTTCAAGTCTTTAATAGTTGTTGTAGCTTTGCAATGCTTCTAATCTGTTGATCTCATTTGCAATTATGGAATAATGTACTGTTCCTTTGCAGGATCAATTTGACTGCATTGATTTGTCTGACAATGAGATAGGTAAGCTTGAAAATTTTCCCTATCTAAATCGACTTGGTACTTTGTTGCTAAACAACAATAGAATTACCCGTATCAATCCTAGCATTTGGGTTAAAATTTTGTGCAAACTCTTTGAGAATTGAAAAGGAAGGGATTACTCTAATTAGGAGATGCAAGTAGATGTCTTAATTTGGTTCAACTGTACAAATTTGATCTGTCTACTTCCATTATTTTAGAAAATAGAAAAGCACTCTTTTTTGTTTTCTGTGTGTTTTTTATTTATTAATTTTTTTTGTTGCTAATTATGTTTTTTTTATTTTGTCTTTCGTTTCTCTTTTTTAACTGAGAGTTAAATCAAAACAAGAAAAGAAATTTCGAGCCGACTTTTCAATCACCACCTAGAAACTGCAATTGAGATCATGATTGTTATATAATTTAATTCGAACTCTGATAGTGGTATATGTCTGATGGATCAGTTTCTCTTGTAGGGACTTACTGAGAAGTTCAAGGAGAAGGACATTGCATATTTGTTCAAGGCTTTATTCGTTCAAGATTCTAGCACTCGTCTGTTTGATGCTTTGGAGCATTGTGGACTTGCATTTGGATATACTATAAGGTTGCATAAGGATTCTGTTTTTGTTATGTGCTAACCCTGATCAGTGTCATCAAAATTCAGAAGCTCCTACTTGGGAATTATTCCTTGATTTTGCTACTTTGGAATTTCTTTGTAACCATCTCCGTGCAAGAAGATGCTTAAATAGGAAAAATTTGTAATTATAATTTGGAAGATGTAATGAAGCAAAGATATTAGCGCAATATTTGTTTGATGCATTTCTATCTCATTTTGGTACATATTGGCATGTGCTCTTGTATTGAAAATCCCTCTTCACTGAAACATCACCCTGGTCCGTATAAAATGAAAGCAAATATACTAGTTTTATATATCACGCTAGCATTTTGCACATCACAGTCGAATTTGGAGATGGGGTATGTCGAGCCTCTGATCATGTAATAGATAACTTGTGTTAAGCTTATTAAGTACCATCCGAAGCAAAGATCTAGACCTTGGAGGCGACTTTTGTTTCAACACTTAAAAAAAGGTAAAAGAAAAACCTATAAACAAACATAATAAAACTATTGAAAGTCCAAATTCTTTGTCCAACAAAAAGATGGAAATAGTTGAATATTTTAGGCAAAAATTCAAATTTCCACTTCACTATTATTAAAGTTCGTAAAAGTTTGAAAAGTTCAAGAAGTGGAATTCTCCACATCAAACAAAAACTAAAGATCTATCCCATAACAAGGATTGGATGTGAGAAAGCAATAGAAAATGACTATTCACCATAACAAGGATCCTCCTGAAAACAATCGAAAGATCTATCCCAAACCAAATACCAAACCATAAAATTTTGCATCATTGTTACTTGTGCATGTACTAAATACCAAACCAAAACTAAGAATCTTCTCAGTCGCCAAACTAGTACTTCAGTGACCACCATGACGGATGGCTTGAAAATAGTGACAAAATAAGACAAGACTATCAGTGACCACCGATCTTGCAGCCTCACGCTTCATCTCAGCAGCTTTGCCACTGCCTCAGAAATGCATATAAACTTGCTGCACACCACAGGAAGAACAAAGAGGCTCATAAAAAAACTAGAAACACAAAGGAGGAGCAGGGGATAAAAACATGAACAAACTAAATAGTAAGAATCCTCTACCTGAATAACCCAGATGCTGATCAATGATTCAAGGGCAAAAAATCCAAATCCAATAAAGTAAAAAATCTGCAAGTGAAAACAATTGTCAATATAACAATTGTCATTTAGTTCTAGGAATTCACTTTCTTAATTAGAATAAAAGGAACATAAAGGAACAAACTGAAGCTACATTGGGAAAAAAAACATTAGTACATTTAGTCTTTGCTACTTTTATCTGAAAATCCAGGCCACTTCCTTGCTATTTGACAAGATTTGGTACATTGCTTTTCAAAATTGAAAGTGGACTCACATTTTGGGGACAGAGGGAGTATTAGTTTCAAATGTTGAGGAAGTATGGTCATCCAAAAGAGGCAATGTAAATATTACGATACTACCAAACTGAAGAAAGAAAACTAATCAAAGTGTGGACACATAACTTTTAACTTTTAACAATAACTGCAATATAGAAAATATAGTTTATATAATCTATTATTTCAAGAATTTTTGTACTTGTAATATAGAAAATATTATACTTTCACGGTCAGTAACACCTCTATTTTTATCCGCTCCTATTGTTTGTGTCGGGTTTGCTAACAGTATGTAAGTTGAAGGCATTCTTTGACTTGCTTATTGAACATCCCTGACCGTGCAAGAACCACAAATTTAGTCTCTCCATTTTCTCCTTTTTCTGTAGATCTTATTTTCACCGGAAATCCATTTTGATTACCATAATTAGTGTAATATTCCATGTATAAATTAACGGAATCAAATTCCATTCCGACTTCCGGATCTCTAATCACTTCATCAACTTCTTCACTTTCTACTAAATCCTCCGCCATAACACATTCCTTAATATCATTAATTCTCATACTTGATTGAAACTCATCACTACATGCCATTTCTGCAAATTTATAAAAATATATTAACTACATGCCATAGATATATAAAAAAAGTTCCCTCTTTTTCATTTTTTTAATGTAGCCTTATCAATCAAAAATGATGGTTAATATTGCTTAAAAATGATGTTTTTACCCGACTGTTGATATTTGGACGCATTTCTAGTTCTAAAAAATACTTACTATTTTGTAAAGAAAATTCTCATATTTTGCCCATTCACAGTAGTACGAGTATATATCAACATGAAGATTGAAAAGTTACCTCGAAATTTCTTTTCTTGTTTTGATTTAACAGAAACGAAAGACAAAATAAAAAAAAACATAATTAGCAACAAAAAAATTAATAAACCTTAGCATTAGAGAAATCTTAGCATTAGAGAAAACAACTATCATTGTAGTCCAGGACATAACATTTCTTTCACGCATTTTATCAAACAGTTCTTGAGCATCATGTAAAAGTTGATGAGAAAAAAGTCTTTACAAAATATGAGCTTGGCAATTAAATCCCTTCCTTTTCAATTCTCAAAGAGTTTGCACAAAATTTTCACCCAAAATAAGAGTATGCCCAAATTAATTTTAGGGTTTTGGGAATTTAGGCGCATGAGAGAGTAATGGTAGGAAGAGGAGGATGCGAAATAGGAAGATGATACCTTGAAAGCCAATGTTATTTCACGAGGAAGCTTGTTCAGCGAAGCTTGGAGTTCAGTTTGGCGACTGGCATGAGAGAGGAAGGAAGATAATATTGAGATACATCGCTGTTTGGCAAAGTGAGAAGAGGAGCTTCCTCTGTTCCGGGCTCTTGACTTCTTTTTTTTTCCACTTCCTCTCTCATACTGACGTGGCACAGCCACATCAGCCGGTCATTAGAAATGTCCCTAAACCCCGGTCCCCTAGAATTATTGACTTATAAATTGTTATTTTGTTGTTGAAATTTTGGGGTGACTTATTTTTTTGACTTACAAATTTTTTTGATAAGTAATAAATTTTGATTTATAAATTATTTTAAAATAAGTAAATTTAATCAAATGTAAAGACTGTTTTGTCCTTATTTTAATAGAGTTTTAATCCTATTTTAATTTATAAGTCATTTTAGCCCAACACAACACTTTGGAAGCCAACCACTTTTGATTACAAGTTACAACTTAATATGACTTATAAGTTATTTTAAAATAAGTCATTTCCTTTTTGGAATGGAAATGGTGAACATTTCCTTAATTTGGAAGCTATAATCATGAGGAATGACGCCTTGCTTAATAACCAGGAAAAGGAAAAAACTTCTGCATTTATACGGATTTCCTTTGGTTTTTCCATCTTCCCATGATTGTAAGAAGGATACATGAGAAACTAATATTGCAGAAGTGTAGGATTAGTATATGACGTTAAGGATTTGAGTCTCTTGTGCTTGGCGATGAGCTTTTTGAACCATGCTGCTGACAGTTTTGGAGTTCGCTCAAGTGTAATGCGATCGACATGGTGAAGCCCAAACCGTTTAGTGTACCCATACAACCACTCAAAGTTGTCGAGCAATGTCCACGCAAAATATCCCCTCACATTTGCTCCTTTCCTGATAGTGATAATGTAAGCAGTTAACTATATGGGTTAGACTTTGACCACTTTAAGCCTCGCCAAACTCTATATGTAGACATTCAAAAATATGATTGCTTTGGTTCCACTATGAAGTTAATGTTGTAAATCATTTATAAATAAACCAAGGTGGACCTCAAAAGTTACATATGAATATATAATTGCTGAATTTTTTTATGGGGTTTAACTGTGAGTCTTAAATGGTATAGAGCCGCGTACTGACATTATTCTTACCTCATGGCTGTCGACAGAGCATCTAGATAGGCAGCCATGTACTCCACTCGCTTGTCATCTTGGAGAGATTCTTTAAGGGTAGAACTTGAGTTGGTCTTGTCGCAATAACCTGCGAGAACCCATCAGACATGTCAAAAGTAGGCAGATAAGATTTGTAGAACAGAGATACTGATAACTGATGCCTGATTTACCATTTTCTGTAATATACATTGGTATATTATTGTATCTTTCCTTTAGATAGGTGACTATTTTCTCCATTCCCTCTGGATAAACATGGAGTGGCATCAACCCTGTCTAGAGAATATAAAATGCTTCAGCAATTTGCAAGATGTTGAGGGTAAAAGGAGCGCAGATTGTGAAGCTTTAAGTTACTTACAAATTCCCCAATTGGTACCCCATCCTTAAAGGAAGTTTGTCTGTAATAACCTTCTATTCTTGAGGTCCCTGGTAGAGGTTCACAAGCGGAAAACATGCAGTCTTGAACGTAAAAGCTAGCATAGTGGTTGATGCCAATAAAGTCCAATCCCGTTTTCAGCTTCTCCTGGTCGTTACTAGAAAATTCTGGTAAAATAGATCCCAAAATCTTTTTCATCTCTACGGGATATTTTCCTAATATTATTGGGTCCAAAAACCTGCTTTAAATTTCAGTTAGACATGACCTTGTCTTCAAGGGCCTGTCTGTGAGTTTAAATTTGGAGGGAAGGGAAGGGATTGCAAGGCAAAGTTCTTTCCAAAAGAATTGGGAGGAAGAACTTTTGTTTCCATCCATTCCCTTCCCCCCAAAATAAAACTCCAGACAGGCCCTATGGTTCGCCCAAGGCTTTCTTGTATCTGATGTATGTATTGTTGAAGGAACTAACCAGTTCATAAAGAAGGACTGAGCTCTTTCTGCAGCTAACTTGTCTACTGAGGATTCACTGATTGGTACATACCATAGAGCATGCAATGTAATTCCAATGCTACCTCCTTGTTCGTTCTGGTTATTATCACAATGGTATACATATGTTATGACTAGAAATTGCCTTAACATACAAAGACATTAATTCCTGGCAAAGTTTACGTGACAGTTACAAGAATGGAGTTGATTGACAAATTGCAGAAATCTACGTGAAATCATTCTTAGCAGTATAATGTTTGCATTTTCATAAATAGATTGCATATTGTTTCTTCAACGAAGTATAGATTTCTGGGCTTGCTTTAGGAGTAGATAATTGCAGCAGGTGCTTGTACCTGGTATTTAGTTCTGTACAAGTTAACAGCAGCTGCATGGGCTAGGATGATATTGTGAGCTGCTACGAGAGGCTCTGACTTTGAATCTCCTTTGGTGCAGTTCCCAAATGGATTTGAGCAACGACATGGTGGGTACAAACCAGAACGGTAAGTACAAAACATTAAGACATTTGGCTCATTGAAGGTGACCCAGTACTTCACCCTATTCCCAAAGTATTTGAAACAAATGTGTGCAAGATATTCAAAATCCTCCCTGGAAAAAAAACACCACCAATTTTATCAAAATTATAATGCTGGAAATCATATATCCATCCAGCAACAAGCCATAAGTTTTGGTTAGATTTTTATTTTTATTAATTAATTAATTAAATTTGAATTAGTCATTGCTGTATCATAATAAGTTGTGACTACGATACTTACTGTATTTTGGGACTTAACCAGCTTCCATATTTGTCCTCAAGTTCTTGAGGTATGTCAAAGTGACTCAGCACTACAAATGGCTCGATACCTGTATTAAAAATAACAGATGTGTGAACTCAGAATAACGTTTATATGATGGTGAACTATTCGTAAAGCTTTGATTAGTTTTTTTGGTTATACACTGATAATGTGGAGCCAAACCTTTAAGAAGAAGAGCATCGATGAGCCTGTTATAGTAGTCTATGCCAGCCAAATTGACATGTCCATATTTCCCTCCTGTTATAAAACATAGCTGGGTTTAAAATTTCATGGCGTTGTTTTAATTTCTGGGGACATTAGCCAAATTTTGAAGTATTTGATCTCACTTGGTAGTATTCTTGCCCATGAAATTGAGAACTTGTAGCTGTTGACTCCAAGAGAAACCATAAGCTCTATGTCTTCCTGTTTCCATGTCCCAAATTATCTAGTTATTAAAAAGGATTCACAAAATAACACTAGCTTCTATTTATTGTCATAAAAGTTTTGTATAAAGATAAATTTGGGGAACACTCACAACATATATAAGTAGGTCCCACTTTTGTGAGTGTTCTGGATCTTATTTGTAGTTAGTTGGTAGCCAAACAAGAAGTAAATTTCATAGTTTCTAAATTTTTAAAGGAGAAGAAGTTATTTTGAGAGGATAAATTGTTCAGCATTATCGACATCGCTTCCTGGGTTAGGTAGAGAGTATTGTTATCAAAAGCTAAAATATGCATGTCCTAACATGATATTTGATTTACAATATTTCAATGGTGTTGACACCTTATCATATCATGTGGACATTATTAGTGGATGGTAGCTAATCCAATTCCACAATATCAAATGGGACCAAGAATCATATAAAATATAGGGGGGGAATGAAAAAGAAAAAAAAGAGATATGAAAATGAATAAAAAAGTCTATCTTCATATAGATGTAAATATATATAGAGTTGAATAGAGTTACCAAGTATCGATGATATTGATCAACAGCAATATCCCCATTACTTCCATCGTCTATACTTCCTGCAAGATTTAAGCGCCTTAGCAGAGCATATAAATAGAAATAAAATGAATTTGTTTTTCCCAAGTTCTTGGAAGGGTGTTTATAATCTAGAAAGAATGATTTCTGTAACCTGGATTATCACGAGCAAATACATCCCAGTTGTTAAGACCTTTCCCGTCGGCTAAGTAGGCACCTTCATACTGCAAAAGAAATCCAATAAAAAGAAAAAAGAAGAAGAGCTAGAGATTTTATTTTAAGAGGTTTATGAATGGATCCGATTACTAAAGTTAAACTTCATGGTAAGTTGGTCGATGTACAGTATCCATTCTTGATTCCCAAGTATGAGAAGTTAATGCGTACGTTAATATATATACAGGAGAATGATCCTTGAGCACAGTATATTATTAGCGCCAAACAGTTTGACCGACAGACCCATCTGCCAAATTGTTTGTGGACGGATGAACTAGTGAAGAAAATTTACCTGATAAGCTGAGGAACCAGTTCCAAAGAGAAAATCCACAGGGAAAGAAGATGGATCCAAGCTGTCTTTTGCAACTTTATGTTGACATGATGATATCAAGAGAGCTGAGAGCAGCAGCAGAAGCTCTACAAGCAAAAGAGCTCTCTCAACTGCAGAGGAGAATATTTCCATTTTGAGCTCCTAGTTAACTCTCTAAAAATAAGAAGAATCTGCCATCATATTTGAGATACTTGTTTAAAAAAAAAAAAAAAAAAAAGAGAAAAGCAGAGCCCAACAAGAGACTTATTTTTAATTAAGAAAATAACAAAAGAAAATATGAAAGTAGGGAGATATGATGATGTTAAGGTCCCAGTCTACTAGGAAGTGATGGGTATATTTATGAACAATATGGAAATAGTTTGGGTGTTATTTAACTCTTGTGTAACCGTTTTCAACTTTTTCTTGTATTTGCGTGTACTTTTCTTAATGAATTACGTGAGGGGAGATGATATTGAGGATCTGGTCTTAATGAATTAGGTGAGGGGAGATGATATTGATTTTTTATTTTATTTTTTCATTTTTAACATCTACAATCATAATTTCCCAATAGTCATGTACTTATGATACATCATCATAAAGGAAACTTGTTTTTGATTTGAGTAAATTCGTACGTATGTATATTAGTAGTTGGACATTATTAAGTGTATTATATATATTGTATTTTGATAGAATATTAAATTATATATTTATTTTTAACACATTATATACTAGATTCATGTATCAAGATTATATTTATTTAGTTTTCAATTTAATAATAATAAAATATAATTGATTATGATAAGACAATTGAGAATATTTATATACTATGTTCTTCAACAATATTATTAATTTTAAAATACTACAATTGACTTTAAAATTTTAAAAGCTCATATGAGACAACCATTTTTGGTTGTTTCCACTATATACATATATATATATATATATATATATATATATATATATATATATATATATTAATTATATTAATTAGCAGGTTTTTATAAATAAAGATGAATTTTCTATAAATATTATTTTTGAATATTATGGAATAAATTTGATATAATGTTATAGTTATGGGTAATATTTATAAATTTTGCAAAAAGTAGCAAGTTGTTATAAAATATTAGTTTAGTCGGGAATATTCTTTTGTTGGGGAATATTAAATACGACTTACTACAATCATTAATGGACCTCATTAACGGAAGTATTATCGTAGTTAGAAAACGACAAAAATTATTTTTCTATAAAAATAACTACAGAGGTGTTCACCAAAACAAATTGGTTGAACTACCCGGTGGTAAAAGACAAGATGTCTGGCATGGTTGCGTAGATAAGAAGACACGGTATTGATTATTGATCTTCGCTACGAGAAGTCACTTAGCTATACTCAATTATTACTCACAATAATTACTTTGATCATATCTCTTATATTATTGATTCAATTATTGTCACAATGATCATCCGTATAATATGTTATATTATTAATTGAGGCGACAAGTTATAAATGATTAATAATTGTTGAAAGATTAAAATGTGTTGATTAAAATAAAAATGATTTGTGGTAATATTTATTCAATCCTTGATGTATATAAAGAGTCTCATTATGAGACGCGTTTGTGGTAAGTTTGATTATTTTATGGGGGCCCATATGTCATCATCTAAGAGTCTCTTCACAATAAGTAATTATCTTTGTGAATAAGTAATTACCTTCGTCAATAGTATTTACCTTCGTCGATAGTAATTACCTTCTTGAATAGTAATTACCTTCTTGATAGTAATTACCTTCGTCGATAAGTAATTACCTTCGTCGATAGTAATTACCTCTTCACAAATAGTAGTTGTCCTTCATATTACCAAGAGTTAATTCTTCTTGATTGTTCCAAGGTTAATTACCCTTCATGAATAGTAGTTATCTCTTGATATTACAGTCATTTGACCCTTCGTTAGCAAAAATAGCGCCGGTTTTATACATAAATGAAAACGTTCGTTCCTTCGTTATTTCTTTGAATTCATTGAAACTACAGAAAAACTATAGAGAGAAAGAAGAAAAGTGATACCCTTTCGATATCGGTTCTTAATATTATTTGTTGTTCCGTAAAGTAAGGGTGTTATTCTTCTCTTATTCACGAAGAACTTACATTATTCCATTCTTTATTATTATTTGGTTGGAATAACACGTGTAATGAGTTTTTTCATTCTTATTTATTACATTGGAATAACTTGTAAGAACCAAAATTTTTTTAAATAAAGGAATTTCCTTTATTTATTATTTTGAAATAGTAAGGGTTGATTTGATTAATGTGGATAGTTAAGGGTTAAATATGTAAATATTTCATAAGCAAGTTAAAATATTCATTAATATTAAATGCAATGACGGTAGCCATGTGTGTGGGCCCATATGTGAGCTAAAAATAGCTTGGTTAATAGTTATTCTGAATTAAAGGCATTTGAATACCGGTGGTTAAAATCTGATGTCTGGCATGGTTTGCTGTACGTTGATCACTTAGTGAAGGCCTTTACTCGATAATTTTCCACGATGAATTCTTGTTGATATTTTATTTTATTGATTCCAATATCTCATTTAGATAGCATTATTGGCGATGTCTAGATTACATCGAGGAGAGGTTTGGTCACCTAATTGCCTGAGGAGCGGCTTTGGTTATCGTAATTGTGTGATTACGTAATATTATTTGTGAAATAGTATTGATTCATATGATCTATTTATTTTATGTGGATATAAATGATGGTTTATTTATGTGGTTATAAATGAAGAAATTATTGTTGAGTGTTTTATCGGTATTTTACATAGGTATTAAAAGAAATTAAATCGGGGTTTTGAGATATATTGCAAGGTTATAATTTTTTAATCGAATGGTTGGATTGTGGTAATTTTTGGGTATGTTATACATACATAAGTTGAGTATATATCATTCGAAAAATTAGGTTTATAATTGATTTTGGTGGAAAATTCTAGAATTGAGTGGGGCCCCACTTGTGGTTGGTGAAGAAATGTGCTGAATTTTATTTCAAATGTGGTGGGTGGCAATAGTAGCGAGGTAAAGCCATCGGTGCTTGGTCGAATCATAGAATTGTCACACAAGAAACAAAGTTTTCTCTCTCTCTCTCTCTATATTATTGGCGTATTTTGTGAGTATTTAGATACTTTGAGAGTTCTTTATTTAGTACAAGTTTCATTCGGCATCGCCAACTTGAGCCTTTCATTGAAATCTTGATTCTTAAGGGATGTTATTTTCTTTTAGGATGAATTATTTCTTGACATTAGAATGTCGGGGAGTTACTATTCACGATTCTTATTTCTTATTCATGAGTTCTTCTATTCACGATTCTTAAATTAAATGAAAAATGTTTTTTTGTGGAATTTCATCTTTTGGTGTCTTACTATTCACGTATCGGCCCTTATTCATTCGCATATGACACTATTCATCAAAAAATAAAATTTCTTCTTTTGAGTCCAAAATATCTATGCGGATCTTAGCTTTTTTGATTGTATCCGTGTTTTGATCATTCTTGAATTTTACCCACTTTTATGATTATTTTGAGGTATTGTTGGACATGGATAAAACAAATACGAATCATTAATCCTTAATCCTTGTCATTTTGTTTCCTTGGATTAGATTCTTCAAAAAAATATTTTCATCGTTATTATTTATGGCAAATAATTTCAAAATTCTGATTATTTCATTCTTATATTCTATGATATGCATAATCATTTGTATTTAAAATCACAATGTTGAAATTAACGTTGTATAATTATTGTTGTATATTATCTTATTCGGAAGCTCATATTCTCTTAGAATCGATTCTTGTTGTAATAATAAGGTACCCGTTTTTCGGCATTCTTGAGTATATTCCGCATTTTGATTATTCTTGTGAAGAATTGCTTTCAGGCGCACACTCTTGACTTCTCGTATGTTATTTATTCTTTTTTATTCTGATCCAAAGTAAAGATTGAAGCAATACAAGTTGGTGCTTGAAATCGGTGTTGAAATCATAGGCTTAGGCGGATTTATTATCGGAGATGCATTGGAAGCGAATCGATTAACAAATAACTTTCGGAAGGATTGGAATAACTCAATGTCGAGAAACTACGATTTGGAAGTCTGAATTATGACGGGCAGAAGTATACCTTGACTCACATTTGGTGGAATAATATGAAGAGATTGCAAGTTTATCTCGATGTATTTAACTTGCAGCGTGTAAAGGCGGGCTTGTCCCCACTTACGTACTTGAGATTAGGAATCCAGGTGGACATTCTTATTTTGGAATATCATAAAAATACTGTCTGTCATCACTATTATCCTTTATTATTATTATAGGAGATTCGTGGAAGGGTTCTGTGAAATTATTATGTTATTTCATTCTTATTTATTCATTTGGAATGTGAGGAATAATCTCGATCACAGAGTTACAGCGGCCCGATCGTTTGTGGCCAAGATATGAGCTTCCGTTTTATTATTCATTGAATATCCTTTCGTGTCATAATTGTTTTACACCGATAATCTTTAATTCATATTATTTGAATACCTGGTTACATTATTATTCTCATTGAATATCCTACTCTGTGTTTTACACCTGTTCCATCTTTATTATTCTGTTGGAACATCCTGGCTTGTGAATTTCACCGACCAGTTCCGTTATTATTATTATTATTCCATTGAATAACTTGATTAAAACTTTTTTCTGACATCGATGAAATTAGTGCATATCGGCGATGGTGATTCTTTTTATGGATATTCCATTTTTTATTATTATACCCAGTTGATTAAAACTTTGACTTCTATATTCCATGAAATTAGTGGAATATTCTCGATATTTAAACTTCATCCAAAGATCTTTTATGAAATATTCTTCTCGATCATTCTTGAATTTTACTCTATAAAAGCGATGTCGTGTTGACGAGTTTGGATGTTATTGGTTCCTAGATAAATTAATTCTTGAACTTGTTTTATTGAATTCTTATATCATTGTCATCATCCTCATGGTATATTATGTTATCTTTGGGCTTACGTGCATAGATGAACTTAGTATGGTTATGACCGGGGATCATTCGATATAATCATGGCTTGATATAAATGATGTGACAAAAAGTCCTCGATTGGCACTGTAATGCGGTGATGGATAGTTTTTGGTATGATTATGACCGGGGGTGATTCTTAAGATAGTCATGACCATTGATAATTTGATGAAAATCCTTGGCCAGGTGGTACAAGGATGATTAGATATTATGGTTTATTCATTAAACCGAGTCTTAGTGATAAAAATTGATGAAAACCTTTTAAAACCTAAAAGATAGTAGACTTTATTTTCAACTCGACTCTTTTAATGGATTACATATTCCATCATTGATTAAACCGGTTGTCTATCAGATTTTATCGGTTTAACATTGTTGAAGACTATTGATAATTTATTCTCGCATTATCTTAGTTATAATATTTCTTCTTTGGGCTAGATTGAAATCACCCTTTCTGTAAGACCCCAACTTTTATAAATAAAGATGAATTTTCTATAAATATTATTTTTGAATATTATGGAATAATTTGATATAATGTTATAGTTGTGGGTAATATTTATAAATTTTGCAAAGTATGCAAAGTGGTTATATTATATTCGATTGGTGGGGAATATTCTTGGTTTAGCGAGGGAATTTTCATGCAACGACTCAATCATTGGTGGACCCCACAATGTAATTATTATCGGATTGAGAAAACGACAAAAAATATTTTATTGAAATAACGGCGGAAGTTTTATGGTTGATCTTTGTTGAACTACTTTCGGTAGTAAAAATACGATGTCGTGTGGTTGCATAGTAGCAGACACTGTATTGATTATTGATACTTATGTGAGAAGTCACTCGGTTTGATTCCATTATTGTCGATTAATAATATGAATTATTATAGCGATAATGACGTTTTGTTTTATTCATTATTATTAACGTAATAAAACATAAACATCTTTTTATATAAAAGAATACTTTATTAAAGTTATTCTATAAATAAAATATATTATATTTTATTATGCATAGTGTTTTTGCATAGTGTTTTAAATATATAGTATTTGCGTAGTAAATGTTTTTATATAAATAGAATATATTATATTTTATTTAAAAATATTTTGCTTTAAATATGGATAGTCAGATTAAAGTAAATCAATCTGGACTGCTTAAATGGATTAATTACTATGCATTCTATTTTCCTATAAATAGAAGCTTATTCCTTCATTATTTTCTTACGAATTCACCGAAACTCTGTAGAGAGAAACTATAGAGAGAAAGAAGAAAAGTATTCTCATTATTTCACTTTGCCATATTCGATTCTTCTAAGGTAGGGAATATTATTTGTTGTACCGTAAGTGGTGTTATTCTTTTGTATTCATGAAGAGAACTTCTTTTGTTATTCCATTCTTATTTATTCATTGGAATAACTTGTATCACGCTTAATCCCTATACTTGCGATCTCCTTCTTTTATTCCATTCTTCTATTATTCATTGGAACATCATGTACATGTGTTTTACAGGACTGGTTCCGCCTTTATTATTATTATTCATTGAACATCCCATGCATGTGTTTTTACACCGACTGGTTCCGCCTCTTTATTATTCTGTTGGAACATCCTGTGCATGTGTTTTACACCGGACACAGTTCCGCTCTTTATCATTCTGTTGGAATATCCTATCGTGTGTTTTACACCGGATCTCGGTTCCATCTTTATTATTCTGTTGGAACATCACAGCCGGTGTGAATTTCACCACACGGTTCCGTTATTATTATTCTGTTGAAATAACATCATCTGAAAAATCGCATGCACGGTGATTTCTTTTGTTATTCCATTCTTTATTATACCCAAATTGATTAAAACTTTGACTTCTATACTCCATGAAATTAGTAGAATATCCTTGATATTTGCGTTTCATCCAAAGATCTTTTCATGGAAATATTCTTCCGATCATTCTTGAATTTTACTCTCTACAAAGCGATGTCGTGTTGACATTTTGGATGTTATTAGTTCTAGATAAATTAATTCTTGAACTTGTTTTATTGAATTCTTATATCATTGTCATCATCCTCATGTTTATATTTTTTAAAAGTCATCATACATATTTTGTAGAGCATGGATGGACTTGGTATGATTATGACTCGAGTTATTGATTGTAATCATGGCCGTAATGTTACAAATGATGTGGTAAAAGTCCTCGATGGTAGTAGTGCATTGATGGATAGGTTGTTGGCATGATCATGACCATTAATGAATACACAACTATTCTCGACCGTAGTGCGAGGAATAATTATGGTCGTGATACTAAAGAATATCCTTGGTAGTAGTGCGAGGGGTGATTCGATGATGTGGATTATTTATTAAAGTGAGTCTCAAATATAATGATGATGAAAAACCTTTTAAATCATAAAAGATAGTAGATTTTATTTTCTACTTGACTCTTTTAATGGATTGCTTGTTCATTGCCGCATTAAACTTGATGTTTATTATATTTTATCGGTTTAATAATGTTGAAGGCTATTGATAATTTATTCTGCATTATCTTAGTCATAATATTTCTTCTTGGGCTAGTTGAAATCACCCTTTTTCTTTCACCGCTCTCTTCAGAAAATGAGAACATATTTGAGACGAGTCGAGAGCGGAGTAATGGTCGAGAGGATAAGCATTAGTAGTCTTCACTATTATGTGAAATAGTGTGATAATAATTTTAATGAGAACTCCTTTTGAGTTTGTATAATATCTAATAGACAATATTTGTATTCAAACTCACGGTTTATGTCGTATTGTATACACTGACAGCTTATATTAAGTAAGTTGTATTTAAATTACATACCATGTATCCACTACCCAAGATGGGTGATGTATACCTAATTTTGGGGGCGTCACACTTTCTTTCACTTTATTCTCTTTAGGAAATGAGAATATAAATTTGGGACGAGTCGGGAAAAAGAGTGATGGTCCTTCAAGATAGCATTAGTAGTCCTCACTATTACATTAAATAGTGTGACAATAAATGTAATGAGGACTTCTTGAGTATGGATATTGTCTAAATAATGAATATTCTTATTAAACTCTCGGTTTATGTATTGTCGTATGTTACACGACGGATGTATAATTAAGTTTGTATTTGAATTTATGTACTAGTATAAATTGGCGACCCAAGATGGGTGACGTATACCTAATTTTGGGGGTGTCACATTAGTTAGAGTTAAAACATACACAAAATAATTAAAAATTGAATTTAAATTATGTTTTTTTTTATTATATACTTAATAAAAAATAAAATTTTAATTAAAAAATTATTAAACGTGTCGGATTTGAGCCGGTCTCGAGTTGAGTCTAGAGCTGAATTCGAGTTACCACACCCAGGCGCGGATCCAGCCTGATAGTTCAGTGGGGTCAAACTCAAAAAAAATTCTCTTACGAATAAAAATATAATAAAATGAATCACAAAACTAAACAATTTTCAAATATTATTTACAATAACATTTTTCGAGATTTCATTGCTTGAAATGTTGCATGATAGTCTCATTTTTAATAGTTACAAAATATCATGCGTATATTATTAAACAATCATTCATCTCCCATTTAGTTACGGAGTTCATTGTTCACAACATTCATCGCTGAAAATATCATTTCAACAGTTGCAGTAGTAACAGACAAAAATAGAGCCAATTTAACCAACAAATAAACTTAGGTATACATATCATCATTTCTTTTCTTAACTAACATTTGAGCTCTTTTTATACTCGAAATAATAATACTGTAGTAGTGTTATAGTCTTCTCAAATTTTTAATAATAATAGTACTGTAGTAGATTAGTAGCCTTCTCAAAATAGTAGTACTATAGTAGATTAGTAGTGCTGGAGACTACAGTGATAATAGCCTTCAGAAGTAATACTAGTTCTGTTGTAGTAATGTTGTAGCTTTTTCAATTTATTTTTTTAAGTCGGATGACCCCTAATCTATAAAATTTCAGTGGGAGCAGGTGACCACCTGCCCCTAACATAGGTCCGCCCATGAGTCCACACCGTTGGAGTTAAGGTCGTTGAGTCCAGCGCGAGTGAAGTTTAAAGAAATAGAGTCGGACCAGGCTCGCGGGATGATTCATTTAGAACCCTGCTGCTGCCTGGTTGAATCTAGTAACTTGGTAGATATTAGTACTAGTGTATTTTCAATTTTGAAATGTGAAAACTGAAATGCAAGTGCAAATCACGCGAGGTTCTTTCGCTTCTGGTAACTTACGGGGAATAAACCCCACACGCTACCCTACCTCTCTGTCTGCAAGCGTACAACGAACAACCTGCTTCCTCTCTTTCTCTCTCCTCCTCCTCCTCCTCCTCTTCTTCTTCTTCACCTGCAGAATACTTCTCAAAATTTCAAAGCCGCATCTTTTTTACTCTGTAAGTATCTCCCTCTCCTCTCTCTATCCATATAGTATGCTTAATGATTTCTATACAGTTTTACATAATTTTGCTCATATATGGATTCCAATTCTGAGATTAGGGCTATTTCGATTTAGGCTTGTATCTTTCTGTTAGTTCTTTAATACTAACTTTTTCGTATTCTTGATATTGCTCATCTGAAAAAAATATGGTCTTGAAATTGAAATATATGTATATATAGATTCTGATGGTAATTTTTTTATTTTTTATTTAGTGAAGAAGGGGCGATCGTCTCTCTTTGCGCGTGTCCCGTTCTCTTCTCCATTTCCAATTTCAGTTTAAAAAAGAAAAACCCTAAAAAAAATTTATACTCTCTAATGGATGTGAAGCTATGGAACGACAAGCGTGAAAGGGAAATGTATGAAAACTTTGCGGAGCTCTTTGCCATTATTAAGGCGACGGAAAAGCTAGAAAAGGCATATGTTAGGGACATAATTTCATCATCAGAGTATGAAGTGGAATGCCAAAAATTGATAGCCCATTTCAAAACCTTATCTTCCACACTCAAAGACATTATTCCCAGTATCGAGAGATTCCACGACACTTATAAAATGGACTGCCCAGCTGCCATTAATCGCCTTGTGACCTCTGGTGTGCCTGCCACGGTGGAGCACAGAGCAGCTGCCGCAATGTCATCAACCACTTCAGCTTCCATTGTGGCGGAGTGTGTGCAGAACTTCATTACGGCGATGGATTCATTGAAGCTGAACATGGTGGCTGTTGATCAGGTTCATCCATTGTTGTCAGATTTGTCAGCCTCCCTTAATAAGCTTTTCATATTGGGGCCGGATTTTGAGGGGAAGACAAAGATGAGAGAGTGGATTGCTAGGCTGGCAAAGATGGGGGCAGCGGATGAGTTGACGGAGCAGCAGGCACGGCAGCTTCACTTTGATCTTGAGTCGTCTTACAACTCTTTCATGGCTGCATTGCCTACTGCTGGGAATTAGTTGGTTTTTGAGGCTGTATAGATAAGTGGAATATTGTGATGCTTCAATATTATATAGTGTTTTGTGTTTGATTTGATTGTCACATTAGTAATTAGTTAGTTTGAAGGGTTGTACTGATTTTGTAACTAAATTATGTTTGAGGAATGGCTCGACTACCGACTTACTTTTAACTGATAGACGTGCTTATTATGATGGATATTTTTTATGTAACATCATTAACTTGAATTTATATTTTACTTTTGGTTGATGGTTATATTTACTTTCTTTCTGATTTTGGGAATTATTACCACTTACCAGACATTCAGCAGCACCATAGTGTCTCGGTATAAGACTATAAGCTTCCCTTGGCTTATTCTCATTTGTTTTCCTACAAGGGATTTTTTATTTTGTTTCATTTACATGTAAAACTCATGATCCAAATTAAGATGTGTTACTGGTATGGGTTGTTTGGTTTTAGTGTCTTTTGAGCTTCCTCAATTACTGATTAGAGTCCTGGCATTATTCCCTTATATGCACGCAGAGATTGCCATTTTGCCAGTATGGGCAAGAGCCGCTTAATGAGGTTTTGCTTCTAAATCTACTTTAGCCTTGAGGACTCCCTTAGCATAGTATAGTGAGCAATGTTGCGGAGATGATCGGTAAATGAGAATCATGATTACCGAAGATTTTGATGTTGCAATCCTTAATTATGCTCTATGAGTATATATACTTATTTGAGAGGTCGTCTCTCTTGATGTTGGCTCAAAGCTGATTTGTTATGGGAAAATTGCCCCTTGAATGTTAGAATCTGGCCATTTTGTGTTAAGAAGGAAAGCCCTACCCACAGCTACAACGCAGCAGCTAAGACTATATGGTAGATTGCTATGCGAAATTATATAAAATTTTTGAATTGCTGCAGGCCTAATGTTGTTTACATTACCTTACGTCCAATGCCACTGGTTTCAGTCCATAACTGAATCATATGCAAGCAGCATTGGTTTCAGTCCATAGCCTGCATCATATGTAAAATTTAGAGACAATTGGTAGCAAAAATAAGGAAATACAAAAAATAAAAGTAGGATTTCGAAATTTCAATTTCAGGCCTGTATAGGCTTTGTTAAATGGTTCATATAATTCTAATAATTATTGACTATGAATGACATTTTGTTTACTTACAATAAAATTTAATAGTATATTCTTGTCTTAAGGTATATCAAGACTCTTTAATGGAGTACTCATTAAACTAAAGAGTTTGTCTTCACGGACACATTTTAGTTTAAACACGAACCTTGAAGTCCTAAAGAATAGGAAAAGAAACATACTCATTTTTTGTGACAGTTCAAAACATGACTTTATTTTATAAATTATTTTTTTAAGAAATTATTTATTAATGTATTTGTAACATAAAACCGTTACATTTTTTTTTTGTCAAATAATATTTCAAATTTACATTGAAACTCTCTTATATCTTTCTACAAATAACTATGCCACTTTTTATTAGAGTAGAGGATCTAACGTATTATATCCTACATGAACTTTTTGGTTTATCAGTTGGCTGTGCAGGTTTTGTTGTACAAGTAGTGTAGGAAGTTATGTTTATTAATGTTTAGGATCTGTACTTTTATGTCCATGAATGTTTATCAAAAAAAAAATAAATAAATAACACTCCATCCTTCTCAAATTAACTGCTCAGTTTTGACTTTTTTAAGTCAAATTGACTATTTTTAAAAGTAATAATTAAGCATATATAAATATATTTCTAAAATTATAAAAATTGAGATTAGTAATAAATTGTATATACTTACTTTTGGTTATAATCTCTTCACCTATATTTTAGCAAAAATAATAAAAAGATTAGTTTTAAAAATGGTCAATTTGATTTTAAAAAATTAAAACTGAACGATTAATTTGGGACGGAGGGAGTAATTTGTAAATAAATACAATTACGTGAATAATTTATTTAATGTTTTAGGGGTATATTTTTGTCGCAAATACATAGGAGTAATTTTCATTTGCACTAAAACGGTGCAGTTCTCTACCCCTCTTCTATGACGGAGGTAACGCCCAAACTATAACTCTTTGTAAACCAGTTATGGTTCAAAACCCTAACCGTAATTCGTTAGACCTTCTGTACTCAAAACCTCCATGGACCAACTCCGGTTCCTATCACCTAGAAACCTAGGGTTCAATAACAAGCCAATGCCAAACGACTTCTTAGTCCAAAAGCCTATGACTCCGATTATTGATCGATTCAAGGCCATGTTAAAAGATAGAGAAGATGAGATTAGGGCTTTGGCCCAAAACGACGACGACGACGTTCCTCCTCCGAGTACCGATGAAATTGTGCGTCTTTACGAACTCATCTTATCGGAACTCACTCTCAATTCGAAGCCAATCATTACTGATCTCACTATAATAGCCGGCGAACAGAGAGAGCACGGTGCGGGCATTGCTGGTGCAATTTGTGATCGGATTATTGAGGTATTAGTTTGGTTTGAAGGTTTTTGAGTACTCGGGTGTTTAGGGATTTTGATTATGTAAATTATAGCAGTAAGCAGTTGCAATTTGATGGCTTTTTGAGAAAATTGAGGCAAGCACAATATCGTTATCCCCTTAATTTATATGTACTTTAATTTTCTAGCTTATTAGTTTCAAAAGTTTACAACTTTCAGTTCCCCACACTCTTTTAACTAATGAAATTAAATTTTCTCTCTTTACTGTAGTAGTAATAAATAGGAAAATATCAACAACCTACAAATGCTTGAATTAATCTCTCTCTCTCTCTCTCTATATATATATATATATATTTGGTTGTCCACACAAGCTTTTGTTTAAAATACTCTTTATTTTAGTATGGAAGAAATCCTCCCAAATAACAGAATCTGGTCACGTTTGAAACAACTTATATGCATTTCATTCTCATCTTAGAATAAATTTTCCTGGTGATGGATAACTCCATATTATGCCATCCCATACTATTTTAGTACTAATACCTTGGTTTCAATTGATAATACCGAACATTGATTTAACAACAAATTTACCTGTCAATCTGTCATGGGTGTTGAAATCATAATGAGAATTGTAAGAGAAATAAACAGCAAAATTCAATAACAAAGTATCCCAGTCAGCCAGACACATGCCTTCTACGCAGCCAAAAGGCATCAACTGAAAGAAAGTAAAGCACCATTGTGGAATATTCTTATTGACCTATTGCCGAACTTCTTCTAGGAAGACTTCATTTGAACGTTGAAAGTTGAAACCGTACATTCAACATTGGCAAATACAGGGAAATATATGAGAAAGAGAGAGACTGTGTATGGAAATATATGTGTAGTGAGGAGGAGAATGAATTAGGGAGAATGCAAGCAAATATTCTTTTAACTGGAGGAAAATTGGAAGCAGTGGATGTAAAGAGCAAGTGGAGGTTTGCTATCTACACATTTGCTCCATAATCAACAGGAAGTATCTCTGTACTCATCATCAAACAAACAAAATGTTACTTACCAACATATATATATATATATATATATATATATATATATATATATATATATATATATTTGCAAACAAAATGTCTTGACTGTGATTCTTCCCAAGTTAAAGCATTCATGTGTATATTGTAGATCCTCTTTTATTTGTGACAATTGATCTGTTGGGTTCTCTAAGTGCTGGTATTTTGACTTGTTATCCTTTTGCAGATATTGATCATCTAATAATTGTCTTTTTATAGGCTGCAGCTGAACATAAACTGCCTTGTTTATATCTTTTGGACAGTATCGTCAAGAATATTGGTAAGGAATATGTAAGATACTTTTCTGTGCGGCTACCTGAGGTGAGTGAGCTGGAATTTTGATCTTAGTTTTGAATTCACTTCTATGATTTTATTTGCCTACAGATTCTTATATTCACATTTTCTTGAATTCTTGTCAAGGTCTTCTGCGAGGCATACATGCAAGTAAACCCAAGTCTGCGTCCTTCTATGTGCCATTTGTTTGGTACCTGGTCGACGGTGTTTCCTCCTTCAGTTCTACGTAAGATTGAGGCTCAACTGAAATTTTCTCCAGCTGTTGATCGTCAATCTTCTGGTTCGACTCCCTTGCGAGCTTCTGAATCTCCTCGACCAATGCATGGCATACATGTTAATCCAAAATACTTGGAAGCAAGACATCAGTTTGAACATACAACTGCAGAAAGTGTAAGTTTTTCATAGAATCTACCTGGTTCTCTCTGTGGTTAAACAACAGTTTACCTTTACAATCTACGAATTGGACAACTTTATATCAATAACATTTTGTGTATTTTGAATGCTATTTATTGGACTGTTTTTGCTGCATCTACTATCTGCCCTAACAGTTAGTACTTTAGCCTCTCTTTTTTTCCCGTTTTATTGTCAATAACCATGTTAAAGTTGCAAGTTTTTTTTAATAAATATATCTGGGTATGGAGAGATCGTATGGATAGTGAATTGTCATTCCTTAGGATGAACATCACCTGATTCCTGGTGATATTATAGTTTGTCAAACTTTTACTTATTAGCATATTAAGTGACTGTTACAAGGGCTAATTTTTTAGAATTTCCAGTTTTGTGGCCGTTAACTGCTTTGCGGATTGTTTTCAGACATCTTGTGTGGTTTCCCTACAGTGTGTTTATGGCAGCAAGTGAAGTGGTTGACTGGACTGAAGTTGGGCATTTTTCCTTTTTCTTTTCCCTCCTACATGTCATGGGCAAGTAGTTAGGACTTGGGAGTTATTTTTCATTGGTATGAAGATAAAGACATTGTGTGATTGAGGTTTTTAGAGAATTTATTTCATATTATAAAACTCAAATGAATCTTCTTCAAAAAGAAAATAATTCAAAGAATATGTTTTTTCCAATTTCTAGAAAATGATATATGGACTATGGTTATCAGTTGAACTTTGTCATTTCTTTACTTCGCAAATCGAGATTAGTTATGCAAATCTAATTAAAATCTTTGAAAAGTGCGTGTGTATGCAAATATATGGCTGAGCTTTATGATTCTGGATCTGCCAGGTTCTTTTGATAGGTGAATGACTTAAGAATATATATATATATATATATATATATATATATATATATATATATATATATATATATAAAATAAAATGTTTTCAAAATTCTCCTTTAAAAAAAGTGAAATGCATTATTACAAGTGATATCGCTCATATAATGTTTATTTTACTGAAAAGTTTTCCATCCACCAATGAAATGATGGGTGACTTCAGTTTTTCCTAATCATTTGATGTTCAAGCTTTGCAACTTTAAGTTCTTGGGGTTACATATAAGTTACCTTTTATCTTTTTGGTTTTCTTATAATTGGACTAGTGGTAGCTAGTCTTTATGCTTTTCCCAGGATGCCTGATTCTGGCTTCATTAACCTGATGGGTCTTTCTTTGCAACTCCATTTGATCTTTCTTTTGAATCTATTTCATTTTTAGATTTGTGGAGAATGACCATCTGGGTTCATGAGGTGACAAGCAGAAAGGCTTTAGATCAGATCCAGTCATGGAGGTTAAGGATTTAGGTATTTTTATTTTTCTTTAACAAAAGCGTAGTGCTTATTTACCATTGAGCAAAAAAGTGGCATATAAAGAACTAAGGAAGTACTAGCCATATTGAAATTGCTATTCAATTTGGGACTTAATATTTTGGTTTGATGATGATCTACCCCTTATAAATGCAATCTTTATTTTTTTACTTTTTTGATTTTTGCCGTTGATAATAATGTCTCAGAACTTAATGTTTCCCCAAACTTAAATGGTTTGGCTTGCAAGCAAGTCAGGTCTACTTTTTAATATTACTTTGTCATTTTGCAATCATGTTCTTGATATGGTGAATTTGAGCATCTATTTTACTGTTGAAAATTAAAGTAGCTAGTGTTGTCATTTTTGACCGGATTAACAAGCTTTACTTGTGAGTTATGAGATGACGTATACATTTTCAGTGTTTGTTGCATATTTGTAACTTATGTGAGGTTTAATCTACAATTAAGAAGAGGTTAACAAGATAACAGACATAAAACATTGTGCAAATTTATGCTTCTAATGCGTAGAGCTAGGTAGATGACTATTGTACTTGAAAGGCCTTTCAGAAGATACAGTAACTATCTTATCTGTTAAACAGTTGTAAGGTTAAATAGGAAACTGAATTTGAAAGCATAGATTCTATTAACTGGCCCCTTGTTTTTTGATTGTGATGCTTGGTTAATTTACCCACTTATTATTCAATAAAAGTAAAAATATTTGTTTATCCCTTTTTAATAAACTATCCTTGAAATTTCAGACTACGTAGTTTTTATCTGAATCTGAATTTTGATTGATGCGCTCTTAATTTATTCCCCATCCTATTCTTCTTTGCCGAGGTTTCCCTTTAAATTACAAATAATTTAGAAGTCAATATAATTTTTGCTGGCTACAAGCCGGATTTATTTCTTCATTAATAATAAGCACTGTTTTCTGAGCAAGGTGTTGCGTACATGGATTGAAGACATAGTTAATGTTAAATTCATTTCTAATCCTTGCAGAACATCCAACACTCAAGAGGAACTTCATCTTTGAGCGTAAATGGAAAACATGCTGTTGGATATGAGGTATATGATTCTGATGATGCAGAGGCCATGCCTGCACATGTTGCAATGAAACAATTGAGCTCAACTGATCATGCAGCTCACACATCTTTTGTGCTTGATGCTGAGAAACTGCATCCTTCTTCAGCTGCTAGGACCGTAAAGTCCGCTTCACCTTTTGGCATTGGCCATGTGAGATTACCACCTTCAGATAACGAATTTAATTCTTCAAGTAGGGCTGTTGAAAGTGCCTCGCCATCCCTTGATTATGGACTTGCTGTAGTGATGGGCAGAGATAAGCAGGCAATTGACTGGCAGAGAGGTCAGTTGTCTAACAATAGCCATCTGCGATATGATAATTCTGATGCACGCGGTTATAGTAATGGTGCGGAGCTTCGAGGACCCAGAGCTCTGATTGATGCTTACGGGACTGACCAAAGGGAAAAAACAATGAACTATAAGCTTTTAAAGGCTGGATACCTGGATACAAATAGCATTGATAACAAGGTGGCTGTACGGAGGTGGCAGAATACTGAAGAAGAGGAGTTTGATTGGGAAGATATGAGTCCAACATTAGCAACAGGCAACTTGAACTTTGATTTGACTCCCTCATCTAATCGAACTTCTGGAAGCTTCACTGCAAGGCCTGGCTTTGCAACCCACCGCTCGGTGCCTGTGGAAAATGATTTCAGGAGAGGCAGTTGGTCTGGTAGGGGTCAACTTTCTGCAATCAATGGCCCGCCTATTGTTGATGATGCAGTTCGCTCCATTGGTGTATGTTTTTATTCTACTTCCGATTGCTTTTCCACGTATTCTCTCGCTATTGAGTGTATGATTGAGGAACGTAGATGTTACTGTTGCATGCAAGTCTCATAATTTTATTTGTAGATCTCCCTATTTTATTGGTCAAGTGTTTTTTTTGTGGGTTATTGCATTTTCAATTGGACTAGTGTTTTTGGATATTGCAAGCTTTTTAAGTTTGTTACTAGTTGATATTTTTTTTTGTTGCTAAATTACTAGTTGATTCTTTGCAACTGTTGCCACCCATTTTTGCTGTCAGCTAATCCATAATCTATCCAGATAAAGGATCCGGTTGTATTGTATTTGGTCTCAAATATTTACCTGTTGGTTATTGGTGGCAAACCTATGTATGTGACAAAAATTATTTGGATTTTATTTTTTTGACTTGTATATCGTTTAAAGTAGTAGAGCTTTGAGAAGAACTGAAATTGTCGTCGGTTTGTGTACAACAATTTCCGACTTCAATTTTTTTCCTTGCATTTCTGTAAGTGTGAATTTTTTTTGTGCAGTCTGGTCCTGGATTGATTAATAAGATTTCTGGACTTCGCAACGAGGCATCCCACTTTCCTGGCTCTCATAATCCTCCAGAAGCCTGGAACTTCTCACAGAATCTCCCTCAGTCTTCCAGATACAATGTTAGTGCTGAAGGTGGTGTAAGGAATTTCCAAGTGCCCTTTTTAGCATCAGCTGGTGAACAAAAGCCTCCTCTGTTTAATGGCTATCAGGGTATTGATGAACAACGTGGATCTTCAAACTTTGCATCAAGAATTAGCTCTTCAAGTGTAGAACCTTTGAATCCTGAGGCTCCGTCAGCTTCAGTACCAGCATCTACAGGAGCTTGGCCTCCTGTAAATATGCAGAAATTTGAACCATTTCCTCCGCTAGCTCCTCTGCCGTTACATAAACAGATTAGGAGTCGGTTTGATTCAGTTAATTCTAGTAATACAATTGTTGATCAGGGTCTAGATAAGTCATTTTTGGGTCAGCAACAACTGGATAGTGCTGAATGCAAAGCACCGAGCTACCAGCTGCCTCAGTTTCCTCATCGGAAGGCTGGATCGGTTTCATTGTATCAGCAAAGTCAAGCACATAGCACTATGTTGCAACCACCATTGATAATGCGTCCGGAGGTTCAGCAAAATTTCGTTCCACCTGCTTCAGTTTCCACCCATTCCCATGTAGTTCTGCCCCCCTTGAATCGTGGAAATATTCTGCAAGTCCATAGGCCCTTTTTAAGTACTGGTTTCATGAACCCAATTCCCGGTATGCAACCGTCTATGCCAATCCTCAATATCCCAAATACCTCTATACATTTACCAGTGGGATCCTTGCCACCTCTACCTCCAGGGCCTCGTCCTGCCTCATCGCAAATGATACCCGCATCTCATAATCCTAGTCAAATAGCACCTAACCCTCCAGCTGGTGGTGCACTGTCCGGGTTGTTTAGTTCTCTGATGTCCCAAGGTTTGATCTCGTTGACAAATCAGGCACCGGTGCAGGTATATTTTGATAAAAATTTTCGAATATATTATGGCTTTTTAAGGAGTTCATTTTCCTATACGATGATCTTCTGTTCTCAGTTAAAATGATTTGATGTATAGGATCCCGTGGGACTGGAGTTCAATTCTGATCTTCTTAAGGTGCGCTATGAGCCTGCAATTACTGCTCTGTACACTGATCTCCCCAGACAATGCACAACATGTGGCCTTCGATTCAAGTGCCAAGAGGAGCACAGCAGTCATATGGATTGGCATGTAACCAAGAATCGGATATCTAAAAACCGTAAACAGAAGCCTTCTCGGAAATGGTTTGTTAGTGTCAACATGTGGCTCAGTGGTGCAGAGGCATTGGGAGCTGACACTGTTCCTGGGTTCCTACCCACTGAGAATGTTGTTGAAAAGAAGGATGATGAAGAAATGGCTGTTCCTGCAGACGAGGATCAAACTATTTGTGCACTCTGTGGAGAATCTTTTGATGACTTCTACAGTGATGAGACTGAAGAATGGATGTATAAAGGTGCTGTCTATATGAACTCACCTATTGGATCAGCAGCTGGTATGGATAGGTCTCAGTTAGGTTCTATTGTGCATGCTAAATGCAGGTCTGAGTCTAATGTGGTTTCTCCTGAAGATTTGAGCAAAAATGAAACGGTACGTATATTGTTTTTCCTGTACATTTAGTTTGTAAATGTCTGGTTTTTGTAGGTTAATGTTGATAACATATTTTCTCTAGTCTATCATCATCAGCGAAATATATGCTTTCGGCAATATTTATGTGCCATTGACGTTATGCAAAGAAGCAAGGATACGGGAGATACGGGATTCGTTAAATTTTAAAAAATGGGATTTGGGTGCGGTGGGAATACGCCATATATTTAATGATAATTTATATATATATATATATATATATATTATGAGAAAACATTTTTGCAAAACTAAATACTTAATTAAAAGGAGTATAATATAAGATTTAGTAAACAAAAATAATAATTTTATTAGTTTAATTACTATTAGTTACATGTTATTATATAAAGTATTAATATAAATTACTACCTGTACTTTTGTGTATAAGTTTTTAATATTTTATTTGTTGTATATATAATATATAATATAAGCGTATTATATATATATAGAAGATGGTTATGATGTACTGTATAATTTATAATATAATATTACTTTTTTTTTTGTTGCTAATTTCAAAAAATTATTTTTGCTAATTATATAGTATTACTTTTAAAGTTCCATTATGCATTATATACTAATATATTAATATTTAAATATAGAGTCTGACTTGAATCACATGGGGTCTCCCGTATGCAGTCTATGCTACTATTACCATAGTTATGTTCAGTCTGACTGAATCACATGTGTCTGCACACTCTACTACGCAGTCTATGCTACATATATAATATATCAAGTGCAGACTATGTAGTGTTATGTAAATGAACCTAATATTCTGAACCCTGTATGCATAGCCGCACCCCGTGTGCAGTGTGGCACTAAGGTGCCGCACCCTGCTTCCTAGGCATTATGCATTACATTTTTTACACCATGATGGCATAATGTCCTAATATTGAGCATGGAATTGTCATAAAATGGTTTATAAGACACTAGCACTACTTGTTATAAAAAGTGAAAGAAAAGAAAAGAGAAAAAGTTACTTTCTATACTATGTTTGGGAGGTATATAGAGAGGAGAAAGTGCTCTATCCTTTGTTTGGGAGGTGAGCAGAAAATGTGTATAGTAAAAGTTTTATTAATGAGACTTCTCTTCATATCAAATCTTCTCACTTTTGGATTATTTGTCTTAATTTAACACTATTTCGGACTATTTAATCTCTTTACTAGGGACTATTAGTCCCTTAATGTGAAACTATTAGTCTCGTAAAGCCATTTGATAGCTTAAAATTGTGGGACTATTAATCCCACATTAATCATTGGATTATATAATTCCTCATAAATTGCCTTGGGAATGACAAAAAATAATCCATAGGACTATTTATAGTTCTTTTAGTAAGTAGTGTTAAATTAAGACAAATAGTCCAATCCCAAGAATATTTTTTGCAAACAAACATGACCTTGGTGATATGGAAAGAAAGTGGGCCTAATGTATTTTGTAGTGGACTTTCATTTTTGGTCTAATTGCACTTGTCCTATTCTAAGCATACCGTGTAGTTTTACATGTGTAGTGTTATGTTTGTTGTTGCAGGGTTAATTGGTTATGTATTGTCTTTAGTTTTATTAATTTTTTCCCCGTGATTTGCAGGGATATATTGAAGAGGGTAGTCCAATGAAAAGGATGCGGACTTAGCTTATTAAGATCAGGGTTTAGGTCCTCTATAACTTAATATTGAGTTTCTTCATGTTATTGATCTGCTTTATACATATATTTATGTAGTGTTAATTGCTGGCGGCATGGTGGTGTAATGCCAGAATCATGTATAGTAAAAGTTGTACTATTAACAGTCACTAAAAGGTTACAAATTCACTGCAGAATGTCTTTCATGAGCGTTTTCTTCTAGGGCATCTTTAAATTTCTGAGCTCCAAATTGTTGCTCCAGGCGAATTATAAGTATTGAATCTAACAATTGTCAGTCATCTCCAACTCTGTCTGCTGTTGCCTTCTGGGTTTTTGCAGGGGATGCATCTGGCACTAGTTTCGGTTGGCCATCAGTTTTCATCAAGCTGATGCATTTATTGAGCTTTATTGAAGACACCGGTGGCCACTGCGTTGTGCACCTAGGTGCACACAATCCGCATCATTTTTCCTCTTTTTTTTGGGGGGGTGTGGGTGTGGGTGTGGGTGGGGGGGATCATGTGATGCAATGTAATGTGACCTCATATCAGTAAAATTTGAGGTTTTTGGGATGCTTGTTTCTCATTGAATTTGGCTTAAATTGTTGTGCATTGTTTAAGCATTTTGATCTTTTTACTGAATAATAATAGGAATTCATTGATGAATATTTGGATGGCTAGTAATTTATATTTATATTTATTTTTGTGCAAGAGATGTTGAAAGAATGAGTTACTACTAGGCGTTTTATGTATTTTGTTTTGAAACACTAGAAATGATATTGGTACTATTTCCAAACATTACTATCTTCTTCCCCAAGATTACTAGTGGTGCTATTTTTATATATATATAAAATTATTTTTACTTGCCCAAAAAATATTTAATTTTATATTAACAAATCTAAAGCCCAGAATCCATTTCATTAGTTTATTTATTTTCCCACGATTCAACATTTAATAACTTGTATTTTGTTAAGACAAAATTGGCTTTAATACTTTCAAACATGTTTATGGAACCCACATGATACATAATCAACATTGTAACGCATTGCACAAATTTAGATTTGAACTTGCTCAATAATAAGAAGTTCGAATTTTACCCCCAAGAAATGAGAATAAAATAAAATAATGATAGGGGCAGGCAAAATACAACAGGACTTTATGAAGATTCTCACCCCCATCCCCCCCACCCCCCCACCCCCTATTATGTTCCATATTCTAAAATTTTAAAGGGTCCTTAACATTAATATACAACAATTAAAAAATAATTACAAAAATAAAACACCCACAACATAATTACAAAAATAAAACAACACAATATTACATTGCTAAAATTACGCATCATTAACTCCCTACACGTCAGTTACCGACTTTCATATTTTCAACTGACCGATCCTAAATTCACGCTAATGAAGAAAAAGGCAACTTGGAGATCAGAAAAAACAGAGCAACGACAGATCGATCGGAGAAAACGACATGGAACTCTGAGATCGGATAATAGAGGAGTAGATCAACAGCAACTTCAAGATCAACAACAACTTCAAGATCTACAACAACTTCAAGATCAACAACAACTTCAAGATCAGAAATCAACCTCTGTAACAAACTTTGAGTTTAATGTTTATATGCATATTGTTACCTCGTGGGTACTATATACTCGTATATTGGTTATCTTTCTTAAGTTTTTCTCTCTTTAATTGGTAACAAAGTCAGTAAACTGACTGTTTTGATTTCAAAATGCATGTAAAAATCTTTTTTATATTCTGGTTACTAAGTACATATAAATTGGTTCTTTATTTATTATTGATTTGGTTCTTGTATAATGTTTATTTGGTTACTTCAAGTAGTTACTATATACTCAGTATATTGGGTTACCTTTCTTAAGTTTTTCGCTCTTTAATTGGTAACAAAGTCAAGATATCTTGAATGTTTTGATTTCAAAATATATATAAAAATATGTTTTATATTACGTTTACTAAGTACATATAAATTAGTTCTTGTTTATTATTGATTTGAGTTCTTCGTATAATGTTTATTTGGTTCTTTGAATACTTTAAATGTTTATTTGGTTTACCCCGTGGTTACTATATACTACCGTATATTGGTTATCTTTCTTAAGTTTTTCGCTTTCTTTAATTGGTAACAAAGTCAATATCTTGTTGCTTTGATTTTAAAATGCATGTAAAAATATGTTTTATATTCAGTTACTAAGTACATATAAATTAGTTCTTCGCTTATTATTGATTTGATTCTTCGTATAATGTTTATTTGGTTCTTTGAATACTTTAAATGTTTATTTGGTTACCTCGTGGTTATTATATACTAAGTATATTGGTTACCTTTCTTAAGTTTTTCGCTCTTTAATTGGTCACAAAGTCAAGATACTAACTGCTTTTGATTGCAAAATGCATGTAAAATATGTTTTATATTCTAGTTACTAAGTACATAGAAATTGGTTCTTTATTTATTATTGATTTGGTTCTTGTATAATATTTATTTGGTTGTTGTATACTTTTTAAATATATATTCTACGGATGTTTTTTATATTGATGCTTACTTATTAAATACATTGGTTACCTTCCTGCAACTGTTGAATCTTTAAGTACATATTGATGTTTTTTATATTGTTTATTTTTGCTGTAAAATGTATGTCAAATATGTTTTATGTTATGGATACTAAGTAAATATATGTTGGTTACTGTCTAGTCTGGATTTGGTTAGTATATAATGCTGACTTGTTTACTATGTAATATTACCATGGTTACTACATAATATTATTGTGTTTTATACTGATTTTTTTATATTGATGGTTACTGATTAACTACATTGGTTACCTTCATACACCTGTTATTATTTAATTTGTAGCAAAGTCATTACTGATTGTTTTGGTTATAAAATGAATGTAAAAATATTTTTTATAATCTTGGCTACTAATTACATAAATCTTGGTTACTGTATAATATGTATTTAGATACTGAAATGTGTTTATTTGGTTACTCTATAATGTTATTGAGTTTTATAATTGTTTCTTTTATATTGGTGGTTACTTATTTACTATATTGGTTACCTTCACACAACTGTTAATCTGATTATATATATATATTGGTTGTTGTATACTATTTAATTGGTTACAATATAATTGGTTGCAGTTATAATTTGGCAATTTCTGTCAAGTTTGGAGTGTCAGATTTTGGCATTTTTCGGAGACTAATTTCATTGAAAACGAGTCAACGATCAAAAGTCACAAGCTTTGCTGGTGAACTGCAGGGTTTTTTGGTCAAATTCCATCATTTAGGCCTTCAAAATTGCATGTAAAAATGTGGTTTATGTTCTGGTTACTAAGATTATGTAATTTGGTTACTGTCTAATATTGATTTGATTACTTTACAATATTTATTCAAATGTTAGACAATGGAGTCCGATAAAGAACCAATATAACAAATTTAATTGTTTACAGGAATATATAATTGTTTACTGTTAGTAACCATTAACCACATGGTTGGTAACATTTTTGATGGTGTACAGTAACCAAAATTGATGTTGATTAATATTTAATTTTTGATTCTATCATGAGTTATCAATATAAAGTAAACATATACAAGCTTTATAATGATCTTGATCTGAGCTTATAATAAGATCTTGATACAAGCTTATAATTATCTGATACTAACAAGCTAAGTAACTATCTATGATAATTATCTAGTTACTAACAAGCTTGTAGATAAATATGACACTCACACATGTACATTTAACAATTGATGTTTGTCTCGATACAAGCTTAGTAACTATCCAGGTTACTAATAACAAAGAACTATAATGTAACATAATAAAATAGTAACCATATAATTATATGATAGTAACTTAGCGTGTTTTAATGGTAACCAAAATGAAACATCATGTAATGAAACTCGGTTTAAGCAATCCATGTATACTATAACCATAATGTAACATAATAAAACAAGAACCATATAATTATATGATAAGAACCATATGATTTTAATGGTAACCAAAATGAAACATCATGTAATGAAACCTAGTTTAGGCAATCCATGTATACTAAACAATTACATATTAACCGAATAAAAAAAATAAAAGTATCCCAAATCCATATTGAGGACACAATAATAAGAGCCAAACCATAAGGTAACAATAAATCAAAACATAATAAAGTAAACCAAATAGTTATATAAAAGTAACTGAGAACATGTAAGATGTATTTGTGGAAATGGAAGTAGAAATAGAATAACATAAACCTTGTAGAATATATTTGAAGGAATTTACAAAAATAATACATCAATGTATACTAAGCAAATACATGATTTATTATGACTTGGGTTTATTATTTATAAAAATAATACATTCACAAACTAATGATGCCTTAAACTTTTTCAACTGTCTTGGGTTCAATTTCTTGGTAATAATGCAGGGGACTTCCATGTCACACCAATATATAACTTTTTCAATGAATTTCCTATTGCATTCCTCATAGTAAAGATTCCATAACTGCAAATAAAAAAAATTAGATTTACACAGTCATTAGTAACCAGATATAAACAATATTTATATCATAAACAATTTACCAAACAAATACATTGTAACCAAAACAATATATAAAAGTAACCAAAATCTCAATTGAGGAAAAAGAATGGTATCCAAATCATAAGTTAACAGTAACAAAAAATATACTAATGAAGTAACCAAACAGTTATATGTTAGTAACCAAAACATATATTAATGGTAACCAATATATAAACAACATATAGACCAAACAAAGTTTAGTCAACTCGTATATTAAGCAAATATATAGTAATCAGAACAACAAAAAACCGTAAACAAAATCCCAACTCAAGGAAACAAAAATGGAATCCAAATCAAAAACTAATAATAATTAAAAACATACTAAATAAGTAACCAAATATTTATATGATAGTAACCAAAACATATTTTAATGATAACCAATACATAAACAACATGTACACCAAAATCAGTTTAGTCAACCATGTATACTAAGCAAATACATGATAACCATAACAACATAAAAAAGTAACCAAAATACCAAATCAAGGTAACAAACATGATATCCGAATCTCAAGCTAACAGTAACCAAAACATAATGCAGAAGTAACCAAACAGTTATATGATAGTATCTATTTTTTATTGCTTAACGTAGCTACAACGTAAGCATTACATCAAGCCCTCAGAAATTAGTCTAGTATACTAAACAACATGTAGTCCAAACTCAGTTTAGTCAATCAATGTATACTAAGCAAATACATTGTAACCAAAATATCATATAAAAGTAACCAAAATCCCAATTGAGGGAAAAAGAATGGTATCCAAATCATAAGCTAACAGTAACAAAAAATATATTAATGAAGTAACCAAACAGTTATATGTTAGTAACCAAAACATATATTAATGGTAACCAATACATAAACAACATGTACACCAAAACCAGTTTAGTCAACCATGTATACTAAGCAAATACATGGTAACCATAACAACATAAAAAAGTAACCAAAATACCAAATCAAGGTAACAAAAATGGTATCCGAATCCCAAATTAACAGTAACCAAAACATAATGCAGAAGTAACCAAACAGTTATATGATAGTAACAATAACAAAATTTAAATTAACACACCTTTAAAATTTTTTGGTTTGAAAATATCTTCTGGCTTTGAACTTGAGCTTCTTCCCATGACATTTGTCGCCATGATCTCTTCACGAATAACATCAAGAGGCAAGTTTGAAGCAAAATTTCTATTATCTCGATAATAGAACATGTATGCTTTCGATCCAAAACCTTATTTTCACTAACTTGAACATAATCATGAATCAACAAGTCAACAAAAAGTAAATTAAAAAATAATCAAAAAAATAAAGAACTATTAGACAATGCAAACCAGTTGCATCCCCCAATAGCCTGAAGGAGATCAATATTTATTAACCAATTTACGCCATCCAGTACGAACAACTATGATGAAGAAGAAGAAGAAAAATATTCATTAACATTGTATGCAGGTCTAGTTAATTAGTCTAACAACAATGAAGAAAAGAAGAAGAAGAAGAAGAAGAAGAAGAAAGAAGATTTTAGAGAGAGAAAGTACGAAAATTATGGAAGTTGGGAGAAAAAGAAGGTTTATTTACATAGGAACACGCGTTTCAAAAAAAATCACCCGATTTGTCATATCAGCCAATTAATACTAATCCTTAAATTAAAGGAATTATAATTACACTAATATTGTAAATAAATATGGAAAAGTGTAATATTTTTGTAATTATTTTATAGGTGTATGGTTTTTGTAATTATTTCTAAAAATGTACTAATATATGTAATTTACCCAATTTTAAATTGATGTGATATATTTAAATTTTGAAAATATTAGATTTTGTTTTAAAAAATTTATTGTTTTTTCAGCTCTTAACTGAAATTCAAAGTGCAAAAGATCATGGCGGCCGACCAAGGTTTCAGTTTTTGGCTCCTTCAGGTATGACATCTTTTTTTTTTTGTCAGTAATCAATCATATATGATGAAAATAAATTAATTGGCTTCTGATTCTGTTTTTGGTTTTTAAAAGGGGGCCGGGGTATTTATAAATTATAGGATGAGTTTTACCTTTTTTTTTTTGGGACTCGAAGTTTCTGGGTGCAAAACCTAATAGTGTCAATGTTACAAAATCATGGCTTGCTCAGTTACTTGTACATATTCTCATATGAAATTTATAGCTCTAATTGTATAATTTAATTACCTGTTTTTTATTCAATCATTATAGCTTTTTTTTGGGTACATCACTAATCTTCCGTCATTTATATGGGGAAGAAGGAACATATTTTTTTCTTTTATTTTGTATTATTTTTTTCTAGCAACTTTTCTTGTATTTATTCTTTTTTTTTTCACAATAGTAATACATCGCATTTATCTCGGTAATTCATTGTGACGTTTTACGCTAGTAGAAATAGCTTCTGTACTTATCAATCAATAGAATTACTCTATGATTGTAGAAGTATTTATCGCATATATACATTTGAAACTCGCTTTACTTGTATTGTCACATCCCATGATACATATATATATTAAGCCTCTAAAACAGAATTAAAGAACTCTTACCTACCCAACTAAATGAAAAAGTCAATAACCTAATAACCTTTCATCATCCCATGAATTTAATAAAAGCCCAATGCATCATGCAACCACCATCCTCCACCAAGTTAACAATTTTTGTTTCTCTTTCCAGAGGAAAAGAAGATGAGAAAAGCAGTGCAAGGATGAGGAGGAAAAAGAAGAAGAAGAAGTAGTGCATCAGCTACTAGGACATTTGTTATCTGCCAAATTAACTTGTGTTTTCAAATCTGCTGGCATAATTACTTGAAAGGTACATATATTATGACTACTGTAGTGCACAACAGTCTAATTGCATTCCATGTGTCGTGGCACTGAATTAATGATATTCATCAAAACATGAGTTACTATTTTCACTTGGTGTAATTCTCAAGCAACAGCAAAAATGAAAAGAAAAGTCGAAACCAATATAAATGATATAGTGCTTGTTCGTCTGTTGGCGTTTAAATTGTTTGGTGTGTTTGAAGGTTATCAAACACACTAAATACAGTTGAGAACTTTTTGTTTGCAAGCAGCTTATTTTAAATACAGCTTATTTAACTCACAAACGTTGCATTTGGGGTACAAACGCAACGCTCTTAAAGTGGCGTGGTGTGGTGCCCTGCGTTAATTTGGAGGTCCAAATGCTCCAAACGCACTAAACACTACTGCTCCAAATGCTCTAAACGACGATAATCGAACATAAATACCCGTAGGCCTTAAAAGACTTAATTACCCTTTACTTTGAGTTACTTGACTTATTTCGATAAGAAATGCTTAATTCGGTGGCCAAAATATTTTATTTATAAAAATATAGAGAGATTAAGGTTCAATGTCTCAAGTTAAACCATTGAGGTTTAAAATGTAAAAATATAGAGAGATTAAGTGTATTTATGCCAATTTTCTATAATCAGATAATTATAACAATAAGATTATTAAGGGTATCATGATTTTCATTGAATTTGCTATAATCATATTATAGAATATTCATGTGCTTTCAGATAATTATTTGAAGGACTACAAAGTCTAAAATATGATAATAACAACTTGTGGGTTAGGTCCATTTTAAGCTCTAGCTAGCATCTTGTATATGCACCAAACTTAACAGTACCACCTTTATTTATATCATAAGCCTATAATTTACTTCACTTCAAGTTCACTTCATGTTCAATATACTATTGACACGCAAGCAGAGAAATAACTCTCTCATTTGTGCGCACTGTATTAAGCATGAAGTGAACTTAAGTTCACAACCGAATCCATTTAATATATACTCCCTCCGGATAAAAGTCTTTATTACTATTATCGGTACTATTTTGGGTAGTCTCATGTTAAATGTCCACTTTTCTTTAATAACCAAACTTTTACACATTTTTTCCTATTATGCCCGTAATATTAAATATCTCATACTTTTCTTATTCTAATTCTTTCTCCATATTTAATGACATGTTATTATGGGCAATTTTGTTATTTTATTCCTCTTCTTAATCAATATGCGTGAAAAATCCACCAAGACTTTTATCCTGGACGGAGGAAGTATCATATATGTAAGCTGCGTCAAACAACACAATAGTCATAGTACATATAATGACACCATCTAATAAATTTGACCCCTTCAATCTCCAAATATTTTTACTGCTCATTCAATTGCTTCAACAACCCATTGATAGGTTGGCAGTGGAACCTCATTAATATTGAGGTATGACTCTTGACACAGCTTGTTCTCTTATCGTTAGACATAATAAGAAGATTTCATGCATCTCTTTCCTTTGTTTTCAATTTAAGCTTAAATTTTACTCGTCTTTTCTTGAGTCTAGGGCTGTTAATTACATCATCAGCATATACACAAGACAGAAAAGCTAATTGTTGTAACAATTTCAAATAATGCATAAAAGAAATAGTTAATTATTTTTTAGCCAAAAGTAGGCTTCTAATAGTCTCCCAACAAAACCCTCCTTCAACACACGTACATTAGAAAATTAAACTGTAACATTACGCTAATCCTAAACTGAAACAAAGTTGTTAATGGAAGACACGGTTTTGGGTTACTAGCCAGGTTTACTTGCATATCTTCCATGGGCAAAGTCAATACCCGAACCAATTACCCTTACTGGGTGATGAAATGCTTTCTTGCGGATGCATTGCTTAATTTGTTTACACCATACAGCTAGGATCATATAAAGGTGCGTTCTTGACTTCCTCCCTTGGTTTTAAATTCCCACAGTAAACAGAGCCTGCATAGCCTTTCTTCCCTTTTCCCCTTAAATTCTCACTGCAAAAGAAGAGAAAGTCAAGATATAATCAAAGATAGATAGAATAAAACTAAGACTTAATCTTTAATAGAAATAACGCACTTTAGGTAAAAGAAATAACAAATAGGAGACCTGAATATATACATATCCAAAACTTTCAAATGCATCTTACAAGAGTACGTACTATAGTTATTAGGTTAGAGATGATTTTACTCTACAAACACGATAACAGAAGATTACTTCTCTAAATATCAACCTTACCAATCATACCACATAACTATGCCACAGAGAAATAATGCTAACCTCTAACTGGAATGCAAAGGCTTAGCATATTGATGACCCTTCGGTCATGCATTCTGATCACATACTACTGCACTTTTGATCCTTTCCACTGTGCACTTGATAAGGCTGTTAACAGTTGCAACCGATCCCAGGGAGAGTTTGGCTGTTGGAACTGAATCGACCAATATTTGAAATGCAACAGTCAGTAGAGATCCACCAGACCCAACCTCGATAATCCCTCCTCCATCTTGTCCAGGTCCATCAGGAAGTATAGCAAAACCGGATGGTAGAAGGGCAACATAATCAGGGTCACCACCACTTAAGACCACATTCATAGCAACAATATCAACTGGAGCATATATTACATATGAGCCCGTAGAATCTGCGCAACTCTCTTGTAGTATAAGCATGTTGCTTTGGCTTGAGTTCACGCTCTACAAGTTTAGACGGTTAATTATTATGTTAGTTCGACGACATACAAGGGGGCGGGAACCTAGAAATTGATGCTTTCACGAGTATTTTAAACTTACATTAACACGCAGTAGGGAGACGCAGTTGCCAGGATCACGGCCATTAGCAATGTGTGCCATTTCCTGTACTAGTCCACCATTTGACAGGATGTCCCACTGTAGGAGCAAGGTAAATTTAGTCAAGTAGAGAATTAACATTATTTAGGTGACACAGAAACATGGAAGTATCATTTGCTAAACCTAATAATTAAATAGAAGAGCATGAGACCTTAAGGTAATAATTCATTCATTTGCGCAATGTACTATCTTGATGTTTTTCCAATTGTATCCCATGTTTGCTTTCGTAAAGTCAATATTAATTTTTTGTCTAAATATTTATATAAGGTTGTTTGTTGTAGCAGATGAAAAGATGAAATTCTCCAAACAACAAAGAGCTAGAGAAGAACTGAAAAACACAGGTGAAGTGGCATTTCATACCTCGCTTCTGGAGTTCTCATCTCGAAGAAAATCAAATACTCTTTTGGGAGGGACCGGAATCCAAAATGAAGTTGCAGCGCTTAGCACAATACCAGGTGGCCTGCCCGGATCATCCATACTCTTTCTGGTCATGACCCTTACATCATCAGCGCCACTTCCTGATAAGGTCGTCCACGTGTGTGCAGTAGAAGCTCCAACGCCTGTGCAAAAGCTCAGCACCATTCTCTCTGCCAGCTTCAACATACTCTTTCTCCCTTCTGGAGTTGTTATCACTGTTTCGAGAGCAGGATTAATCATATAAACAGAACCACTATATATATTATTTCAAGAGAAATTAAGAAATTTTGTAATCTGTATGTATTACCTCCAACATCTCCCGCTGGTATGTTGCTTGCCATTGCACTTGCAAGGCGTTCACATTGCCGATCAAGCGTTGCCACCCAGCGTTTTGCGCCAAATGCAAGCCCTGAATTAACTAGCGATCGGTATATATTGTGAACAGCTCTATCATCTACTTCCACATGTTCAACCCATGTAACCTTGAAAAAGTATAAAAACATGATATCATTTAGCCAAAAAAAGAAAGAAGAAAAAAGAGAGAGAATTATGTATGCTATTCTATACTGAAATAAGTTGTAGTACTTTGGAGTAACCATTAGGCAATTCTTGGATCAAACAACCAGATGGCCTTCTTCTACATCGAGATATTGAGGTGGGGCGCAGATTGTCCAAGGAAACATCAGCAACTGCCCATGTCCCATTATCATGTTGTTTGCAGTACCTTACAAAGTAGTTTTCGCGAGTTGGAACTAATGGCGATGGAACCTGAAACTCAGCTGTCATCTGAAAAAAGAACTGCCAATGTTAGGTACATCTATATCTATATATATTCCTCTTTTAAATGCATAATTACTGATATTTTCTAGTTAGCTAGAATATTTTGATGTAAGAACATTTGGAAATGAATGCATGCATATATACCACTTGCAAAGCTCCATTGTAGTTCCCAGCCACACCAGTTGAAAGGACGGCTAAGGTCATTGCTCTTGAAACAATACTCGAAAACACACTTGACCATTGGTTCTGATAGTCATTAATTTCGTTAAATAAATTAGAAAGCTAATTTATAACAAATTAATTGATATATATTAACAATTATAATTAAATCAAAATTTACTATGGGAAACAAAGCAAATAAAAATGTGCAAGTACCACATCCATTAAGATTTCGACAAGGTTGATATGATTCATGATAACAACTGCAGATTCTCGAGACGCCTCAGATTTTAGTCCTAGTGGTTTTGGTCCAATCCCTCTAGGAAAAGTTCGCAAGTACTCATCTTCACTCAAACTCTCAGTAGAATTGTCAGTGCTTGGCATCCATAAGGGTTCCCCGGTCTGAGCCATTCTAGTGAGCTCCTCCATGGCTGCAACTGCTAGCTCAATGATCATTGGTTTGTCAGCCTCACTGGGGCCAGATACTGACCGGAGAAGGTCACCAGATCCGAATATCTCTGCTACAATATTAAGGCCCGACTGTGGCCCAAAATTCCCAACCCCAAGATCAAGTGAACGCGAGGGTTCGTGAGCAGGTAGATGAGGATATGAAAGCATAGGCTTGCCAACATATTTTGCAGCTATTCCAGATATCTTGTCAATCTGCCAAAAATTAAGTATATGCATAAGCGTGAATCAATATTTAACCCATGCCCATCCTATATAATATGTTGTCCTAAAATTAGAGATACACTTTCATTTTAAGCTTATTTTATTATATTTCTAATTTTAATTAGACTATAAAGTGATACAAAATTCCTATATGTAATTACCTAATATTCAAGATAGTTAGATAGATTGAATATTATTGTATCGCTATTATTATATTTCTAGTAAATATAGAGATATGTTTGGAAAATTAAAGCTTCGTTTTTGAAATGTATCTTGTTGGAATTGAGGAAGTAAAAATAAGTACCTCCTCTCTCAAGCGAGCATTTTCAATCCTCAAATGCTGCTCATCAAATGACATTTCGCCTAAAGCAGCAGGGCCACCGCAGTTGGGACAAGTAGCGTTGCTGAGAGCTTCTTTATACCTTATATTATCTGCGCGGAGCTTTTCATTCTCATTCCTCAGCTGTGTGTTCTCATGGCGTTCAGTTTGAGCCTGTCATATATCATGATGAAATGAAGCCATGATTAATTCAAGCAGTAGCTTAATTAATTGTGTAGCATTAATAAGATAGCTAGTAGCAAGCAATAATGTTCATTCATAATTAAGTTGAGCAATAATAATAAATACATTTATAAGAAATACGATTTAATTAAATGAAATTATGAGTACAAAATACAAAAGATTATATAAAAGCTAATGACTACCTTCATTTGAGTGCGCTTGTTTTGGAACCAAAACTTGACTTGCAGAGGCTCTAACCCTAATCGGCGGCCTAGTTCCTTTCTTTGCTTATCATCTGGATGAGGACACTCTTTGAAAAACCTGTTGCAAAAACCAAAACCAAGTTGCTAGAATCAATAAAATTCAGTAAAAATCGATCCCCACAAGAAAAAAAAAGATTATTTTTTAAAGAGGGTTGGTGAAATAATTAAAGCGCTAGCTTACGATTCCATTTCCTGAATTTGATGCTGAGTGTGGCGGTGATAGCGTTTCTTTTTGGGACGTTGGTTAGGATCTTGCTCATCATCACCGGAAGGGGGTTCCATGATATCTGTTCCACCAGATTTACTCTCGAATTCATCGTCTCTCAGCATGTCCAGTTGATGATCATTAATCTCTTCCGGGGGCTTGTGGTGGAGGTGGTTCATTTGATCCAGAAGAAGATGATGACTTTCAAACATGTTTGACGGATGAAACATCTTAATTCGATCACTCCTCTTAATTTTTTGAATAATCAATTGAAAAGTTTTAGGGTACTTTGAAGCTAATAGCTGCTATAGTCTTGCAGCCTACAAAACAAAAATGAATGAAATGTTACATAAGTTAGAAAAATTAAGACACCATGATATAAATAAATATTTCAAAATAACATGGAAACTAACTGATACCCCAAATTAGAAAGAAAAAAAAGAGGATACCAAATAAAAGAATAAAAAGAGAAAAATCTTTACCAATGATAAGGTGAAACAAAGTGATTCATGGCAGCAGATCTATATCTTAAACCATATATATAGTTGTCTCTCTTAATTGTATCGAGAAGGACTGTGTGTTGAATTTATATAACTATATAGAAATCTAGAACACTGAGCTTATCAGCTAGGATCTGGGCAGATCTACTAAAATGTAATTGATCATATCCACAGTTAAAAATATACAAGTCGTGAAAAAAATGAAGCAAAAGGAATTAAGTTGACAAAAAGATAAAGCCATTAAATAAATGCACTGTTTGATTATTTTCTATCTATACACATCCATGAAGAATAAATAAAGATCGAAACAAGAAGAATAAATATATATATATATATATATATATATATGTATGTATGTATATAGACATATATGTAACAATTTTTTTTACCTGAGTTCTTAGGATCAGCTCAGAAAATCGAAACCTTTCCTTTGGAGCAGCGGCGGTACATCAGGACATAAGAGCATCATATATAACAGCAGAGAGAGAAATATAAGCCATAATTAATTAACAATGCATATCTTGTTCTTACTAACAAACCCTAAAACACTGGCCTCTATCTTTTTTCTCTCTCTAAAAAGGGGACACCTATTTTGGTGTTTGACTTTCTTACTTCGAGAGTATAGTAAGTAATAATGCCTTGAATTTTAATAGATTATCTGGCATTTTCTGATGCAAAAACTTAAAAAGATGTAAAAACAGATTAGAGATTACTGTAAGATTTTCCTTTTAACCTTAACAAAATCTGTCTTTACGTGAAAATAGCGAAAAGACGAGTAAATTTAGCAAAACAAAAGAGTAGAATAAGTTGACAGCAGTGTGAAAATGAAAAATGACCCCCCTTTAACCAAAAAAAAATATAGATTAATGTAATTAAATTTTTATAACCCCCACCAAGATTTCGCTTGCTGGGGTCTAGCTAATAGTACTCTTACTTCTTCTCTTTACCTGCGAAAACAAAAAAATAAATTATAACTGAAAATAACAAAATTGTATATACACTCACAATATTTTATAATTAACTAGTCAAAGTAGTCCTGTATAATAAAGAGAAATGGAAAAACTTACTGGTTGTGATGGGAAAAAACAAACAACCTTTTTTTAGGTTATGGAGTGGAAAGAAAACCAGTAGTGAGAGAAAAGAGTGGTTTTCAGGGGTAAAGGGTCAACGGAAAACAACTTTTTGGAGATGGAGAAAGTGGTTTTGAAGATGGAGAGAGTGGTTTTTTCGGTGGGTTGATAGAGAGGTGATAGCTTTAATTTCTTGTGAATAGAATTTAAGAGAATTATTGTAGTAGCTTAGAAATGAGGAAGAGAGAGAGAAAGAGAGAAACGGAAGAGGAAAAAGAGGAGATAAAGAGAAAGGGAGAGGTTTGAAATGAAGAGGAAGAGGAAGAGATGGAAGGCAAAGGAGTTAATGCAGAGCGTGTAGAAAGGATGCAACTGCATTTATGGAGGTTGGAGCTGTGTGTTAATGTCGTTTTTGCTGATCATGAGAGAGAATATATACTACTATATCACTAAGAATTTTCCTATTCTTCCTTTTCTTTTCTTTTCCTTTTCCTTTTCCTTTTTTCTTTTCTTTTCTTTTCCATTTTATCTCCATAAATTTGTATGGCAAATGCGGAAGAGCAAGATAGAGAAATTAATAGTTTTGTGAAATGACTGACCAAATGGCTAACAATTAAGCTTCTTAATTATTTCACTGCATGCCTGATCTATTTTTTCAAACTACTACTGTATGGAGTATTTTTTTTCTCTCTAGCTACTACATTTTTTAATATCAAATTGACTTCAAGCTACCAAAAAAGAATATACAAACTATTATTTTAACATGAACCATGAACTTTTAAACAATCATTAGAATTACCCAAAATTTGACCAATGTTCCAATTGTGGTTAATCATGAGTGATGTGGGGCATTGATGTGTAAACTAATGCTCACATGGCATATGATGTGGCATCTAGTGTGTAAAAAATTTATTAAATTTAAATAACTCTGAATTATTTTTTTATTTTTTAAAAAAATGAGATTTAATTACTTTTTTACTCCCTCCATTTCACAAAAAAAGACTCATTTATTTTGTGTCCAAATAAATTTTTAAAGCCTTAAAAGTTCAAATTGATTTTAATTTCAATTTTAATTAGTATTCTAAACTTATACAATGATTACCAAATAAAATATTTTTAATTTAAAATTGTAAATTAATTTACATAATAGATCAACCACAGTTGGGATCTTAGACAAATTTTAGGTAATTCTGATGATTGTTAGAAAGTTTAATATTATTAGTGTTAAAAAATAGTTTGTATGTTTTTTTGATAGCTTGACAAGAGGTCATTGGTTTTTCTATAATTAAGTCTATCAAATTAATTACTAAGTTTGGATTAATATATACAATAATATATATATATATATATATATATATATATATATATATATAGTACGTAATCTAGGCCAAAAGGAATACTAATAAATATTTTTATACGTATTGGAATGCATGGCCAGCTCGTCTTTCATTCTTCATGTCCATATTTCTTCTCATGATCCTAAAGAAAATTGTTCTAAAAAATAAAACTAAAGATCCAATGATGTTCTTTAATGTGCTACATGCATAATTTTTTTACTGGGACTTTGAATTATATATATTGTAATTCTAAGATTAATGGTATACATATATTTTATTCCCTAAAATTATTTGAATGAGGGTTATCTGCATGGATTGGTACCCAAGATAATGATAGATGCTAATGCTGTTTTTAATTTAAATACGTATATTAAAATATGGTAAAAATATATTTTTTGGATAAAACTTTCTCATTTAAGATTGTCAGTTTTAACAAATGGATTAATTAAGTAATTTCCAAAATACATTGATATTTTCATTATTAAAGAGAATATTTTCATTTATCCTTCATTAAAACGTTTATCATAACCTTAAGATAAGATTTAATCACATATGATTTATGAAGCAACGAACTAACACTTATATGCACACACACATATACATGAAAACTCAAGAAAAGAAATAGAAATAAAACATAAATATTTATTTTCATGCGTACCCGGTACATGTCATATATTTATTTATTTATTTTGCTAAGTTAATTTACATGCTCATATTTTGTGTGTGTGCGTTTTTTTTTGTGTGTATATATATATATATATATATATATATATATATATATATATATAAGCTAGGATAATTAAGTGTGAATGCAAGATGCCAAATTATTGGTGCCAGATCAAGATAGCCGCATTTGCCTTAATTTAGCTCAGTGATAAGCTAATTAGTCCCCATCATTGACGGTTGTTTTGGTTCTAGAGGGTATGCAGGAGCCCTTTAATTTCATGGTGGTTGGGACTTGCCCTTTCAAGAATTTCGACATATATAATTTTTCTGGGTCTGTTGTGTTGATCATATATATAAGAGTATAATATAAGAAAAAGTACGTAAAAATTAATTTGACTAGTGTTACATAATACAAGACAACTTTCTCTTAATTAATTAGTTAAACTTCACTAAAATATTTCCAAAACGTATTATTGTTTAATTTATGTTTGCTAAATATATTAATTATGTTTATTTATCAGAATAAAGTAACAATTCTATAATTTAACGTACTAGCTAGTTTTTAATTTTCTTTCATTTCCGTTCATTTTTATAAAAAAACATTTAGAGAAACAAAATTTAGAGATTATTAATGAGTAGTTAGTTCCTTGTACTACAAATTAAAATTACTTACCGACTGTTATAAATACAATATGTATATAACAAATTAATTTACAAAACTAGTGCTTTCTTATTTAATTTTAGTCTAAGGGATTGAATTTTTCAACAATCAAAAACATACCTGCTAGCTCTTTCAATACAGTTTAGTTTGAACAAAATAATTAAAAGCTCATTTTAGTCTTATATTTTAGAACAAATAGAATATCATATATTTTTAACAATTAACAAGTTCTGCAAGTAATAATAAAAGAAAACTAAGATCATAAAATTAAGAAATTAATATTTCTCATATAAATATGATAATTGATCTAGATGAGTACATAAACTGATGCTAATTACTTGAATGATACTATAGTGAGTACAATGAGTTGAGTTTCCGATGAGATATATGTACCCTAGGGTTTCAGAATTAATTCTCCTATTTGTTAATTTGGCACGGCCCCATTCCATATCTTTTTTTTTTTTTTAACATCTAATTAAATACACACATAAAGGTAGTAATTAAAATATTTATCTCTTTATATATACGTCATTTTCTCTCTTTTCTTTATATTAGTACTATTTTACTTTTATGAGGACTTTTAAATGTAATACTGAATGTGTAAATAAATATATTTTTAATTTAATGGTGTTGATCTATATATGAAACTTGAACAATACCAGTACATGCACTTCTCTGCTGGCTACAGCACCTTTTACTTCTTTCATCCCCAGCTAGTAATTTCATTTGCATATCTATCATTCTACTGTTTAACTTTCTTTAATTTGATTCAGTACTTGACTATAAATGTTGCTACCTAGTTGCAGTTGAAAACATTGAACACTTTTTTTTTGCTCAAAAAATATGCTACTTAATAACGTATATTTAATTATATATTATATATTCAGTCAACTATTTAATTATTGCAAGAGCTGAAATTTTATTAATTAGTAGAAGAAAGTGATATTTGTATCAATATCCGTGTACAGAAATCGAAACCGAAAAAATATTTTATACGTATTTATATTTGATATTCGACGGATTTCTTAATATAGTTCAATTTGATATTCAAAAACTATTCTGTTTCCAAATAACTATCTAAATTTATTAGTATAATTAATTAAAATTAGTACACATATAATTTAAAAAATTACTATTATAATATTAATATAACATAACACAATCATCAACCATATGATTAAATTATAAATTCGGAAGAAAAAAAAATTAATCACTCTATTTAATAAAATGATCATCAAGGAAGATATTAAAATATTATAATTTATAATAAGATCCGTTCTTTGCTCGAGATTATTATACCGCATATTTGATTCTATAAATATGTTGGTGGGCCGAATATTAAACGGATATAAATATATATATGTATTGTAATTCGTATTCATTTATTTATAAATATATATCTTTAATTGAATACAAATAATATTCATTTTAAACGAATACAAATACCATTAGACTTAATTAATAGGGTAAGAGGAAGTATAATTCAAAGTATTGGATTTAAATGAATTTTCACTTATTGATGCTTTTACTCTCGATTTAATTTGTTTTGCCTCTTGCCAAGTATAAAACTCGACCACATGAATTACATATTTTACTCTATGCAAACCTTTTTTTTCCTTCCGAAATATTAAAGTTTTACAATAAAGAAGCTTGCATAAAAATTTGAAACGTGGCAAACAAGAATTATAAAGTGTGAAGTCATCAATTAATCTGTATATATATAGTTCCATGCATGTGGATGAGGATAATAATGTCAACAAGGTTATCATGTGGATGAGGATATAGAATAATGTCAACAAGCGTTTGATAGTCCGTATAAAGTATAAATATGCTTTAAAAATTTTATATTGGATAAATTTTAAAAACTACATATTTAAACAAATATTTATAATAATAATACTTACACCTTCATTTAATATTAGGATAACACTTGTATTAATAATTATTTTTGTACAATAAGATCATCATTTTTAGAAAATAATTAATTCAAGAGATTGTTGATCAATACTAAACTTATAAAATTTTGTTTAATTTGGTACTATGTTGGTGAGAGTCCTATTTATACTATTGTAAATGAGATAGCTTTAAATTAATTAGATTCATGAATTAAAAAACTAAACATCAAAATATTTTTATAAAATATCCTCGATAAGTCAAAAGTAAAAAAAATGAATACTATATAAATACATTGAATGTTTAATTCTAAAATTTAAAATAACCTTGGATTTTGCATGTTTAATGATAAAATAAAAATAAAAAAACTTGAACTATTAAGTTGGTAAAAAGAAAATATCTTAAACTATTAAGTCGACTCGGGATCAAATAAAATTAATTGTTTTTGTCTTGTTATATTTTTGTATTGATTGATTAATTGGTGTATAATATTAAATATACAAATAAGTAGTGGGACACATGTAAAATTAAGTGCAAATATCCATGATATTGTTGTATACTCACTCCTTCGTTCCAAATGCTCAATTTTAATTTTTGGTCAAATAAATCCTTTTTAAGACAAATTTACGTATGTGTACCATTTTATCAATAATTGAAGGGATAATAACCATAAAAAACAAAATGCAATTTACTACTAGCTTTAATTTTTAAAGTATATTTATATATCTAATTATTAATTTTAAAAATATTTAAATCGATAAAAAAAGTCAAAATTAGACAGTTATTTTAGGATGGCAGGATTACATGACGAGATTTTACGACCTAAAATTATTATTTTATTTATATTTTTTGCAGTTGGCTAAAACTTTGGTGCTTCGAAGAAAATTTTGTGGCAATTCCGTCATATACGTAAACCAAATTGGGATGTTGACTTTCGTACGTCACTGTTCTTCATTTAGTTGGTGGTGAGGAAATGCTCCAGAAGCACTCAAAACTGACCTCAGTCTCCTCTTCTCTCCCCATTAAATTAATTGACCCCACATCATTATATATTCAGTTTATTTTTGTTATATTTGTTTTTATTCTTAATAATAAATATGAAAATCATTTATTGCTTTCACACAGGTCCTCAGTTCTATATATAGATAGATGCAACAAAGCAGATTCAGTCAGTAGCAGAAGTCATAGAAGCATGTACGGGTGTTAATTGAATAGAATTGATCCAAACACCTTAATACATAAATTTAATTTGAAATAAAAAAAGTGTGTTCAAGTTTAACTAGAATTCGAATTGATAATTTTGAAAATGTTTAACGTCTGATTTTGTACACATGAAAAAATTATCAAAATAACAGGCCAACCCAAACAAATCTCAAAACAAAACAAATCATCAAAAAACCAAATCTTTTAAAAGTCTCTTTTAAGGTCATCTTAGCCTCTGCGAGAACTAAAAAAGTCGTGATCTTGAAGATCTTATTTATAGAAATTTATTTCCTTATATGCAGACAAATTTTTTCCCTATCTTTCGATGTGGGACTGAGGTGTTACATTCATTGTGTCCTTTAACCCTTGTTGTTACTTCTTGTTGTATTTATATAAGTCATGTCCACCTGAATCCAATTAGGAGTAAAAGTCATTTTCAGAATCACCTTATAACTTTAATTAATGATTGATCAACACAATCTTATTTTAATAAGAATTTTCCTACTATTTAAGCAAACTGTCTAAATAAACGTATATGGGCCAATACCAAATTCAGTTTATTAAATTACCTTGGCTAGACCCAAATAATTACATCCAAATATTGTCCCTCAGTCTCTTATTTATAAGAAACTTAAAATAAGAAAGTATACAAATTTATACTAATAAAAGATCCGTATCTGCCGAAGAACTGTCACACCCAAACACCATATGCAGAAGATAATTGAACCTTAACACTATCAAAGATAGATAAATTACCAACCTTATCACAACCGAATATGTAGATAATCGACTTTATCACAATCGAAGATGTAGATAACCAATTTTATCACAACCGAAACATGTTATCCGTTCGGGAGAACACTAATCCATCCCGAAGGATGTCATCCGTTCGGGAGGACGTTGGTCCGTCCCGAAGGATGTTATCCGTTCAAGTTTGACTCAATAAATTACTTGATATTACTCGTCTTGGAGTTCCTCGTCTCGTTTTCACAACGAATAATTCACAAGTTATTCGAGATCGAGCCTGAAATGGATCACACCAAAATAAGACATAAAAATGAAAATTTAGAAAAATTTCACTTTCATTTTATATATAAAAATAAACGTATATGGGCCAATACCAAATTCAGTCCATTAAATAAGTTAGGCTACACCTTGACTAGACCCAAATAATTACATTCCAATATTGTCCCACAGTCTCTTTTTGTATTTTAAAAAATCTCCAAAAAGATATAGTTTTAATATAAAAAAAAGTACTATTTAAGAGAGTGATATTTAATAGTAGTGCTTTAGATGTCTTCTGTATATATATAAGTGATAGATATCATAATCAAATTTATTCATATGACATGTTTTCGTCCCACTTGTTTTTTTTATTTATAAAAATACTATTTACAGTCCCACTTATTTATTCAAATTTATTCATATGACTATATGACATGTTTTCTTATAATTTTAGGTCATAATATGAGGAGTTAATTTAAAAATATTATTACATTTTATCTTATTTTATCAAGTTTAAGTCATTGAAATTAGTTATATTAAAGTTTTGTGTCAAAATATCAGCTTAATTTGTCAAATTTTCTAAATATTTATTAATATTTTATTAAGATAAATATTAATTAGTGTGATCAGCCCGTGAACAACTCGAGCCTAGGTTGACCCTAAGTATACTATAAGGCTCATTTGTGAGACCCCAGATTTTATCAATAAAGATTTAAATTTTGTCGAAATAATTTTTAATATTATGGTGTGAATTTGAGATAATATTATAGTTGTGGGTAGTATTTATAAATTTTGCAAAGTATCAAGTGATTATATTATATTCGATTGGTTGGAATATATTTAGGTTTAGAGGGAATATTCGTGCATAACTACTCAATCATTGGTGGACCCCACAATGAAATTATTATGCGATTAAGAAAACGACAAAATATTTTTTATCAAATAACGACGAAAGTTTTACTGGTGATATCTTTGTTGAACTACTCCTGGTAGTAAAAGTACAAGATGTACGTGTGGTTGCAAGAAGACACTACGGTATTGATTATCGATGCTTATGTGAAGTCACTCAGTTTGATTCTATTATTATCGATTAATAATATGAATTATTATAAAGCAATAATGACGTTTTGTTTTATTCGTATTATTAACGTAATAAAATGTAAACATCTTTTATATAAAATGTAATACTTTATTATAGTTATTACTAAATAAATATATTATATTTTATTATTTTATTATGTTTTGCGTAGTGTTGCGTAGTGTTTTGCGTAGTAAAAAATGTTTTATATAAATAGAATATATTATATTTTATTTAAAAGATTTTGCTTTAAATATGGATGTCGATTAAAGTAAATCAATCTGACCGCTTAATGGATTAATTACTATGCATTCTATTTTCCTATAAATAAGCTTTCATTCCTTCATTATTTTCTTTACGAATTCAATGAAACTCTGAGAGAGAAATTATAGAGAGAAGTTTATAGAGAAAATCTATAGAGAGAAAGAAGAAGAGTATTCTCAGACTTCACTACTTTGATATCCAGTGTCTTTTTACGGTAAGGGGTATTATTATTTATTGTATCTGCAGTGAGGAAGTGTTATTCTTTCTTATTCATGAAGAAAACTTCATTATTCCATTCATTATTATTCATTGGAATAACTTTGTAAGTGGTATACCTATACATAACTTTTGTATATATGGCATACCTATACTTGATGAAATCTTTATGTTATTCCATTCTTATTTATTACATTGGAATAACTCAGATACTGTGAATCCCTATACTTGGTGATCTTCTTCATTATTCCATTCTTTATTATTCATTGGAATATCACATGCGTGTGTTTTACACCTGACCAGTTCCATTGCTTATTATTCCGCATTTATTATTACATTTGGATATCCCATGCGTGTGTTTTACACCTACACTGGTTTCATTGTTTATTATTCAAAGATTTATTATTCTCATTTGGATCATCCATCGTCGATGTGTGAATTTCACTGACCCGGGTTCCGTTATTATTATTCTATTGGAATAACATCGTCATCACAAGACCGCATGCGTGCGTGGTGATTTCTTTTGTTATTCCATTCTTTATTATACCCAAATGGTTAAAACTTTGACTTATACTCCATGAAATTAGTAGAATATCCTCGATATTTGCGTTTCATCCAAAGATCTTTCATGGAAATATTCTTCCGATCATTCTTGAATTTTACTCTCTACAAAACAAGATCTTGTTGACAATTTGGGCGTTATTAATTCCTGGATAAAATAATTCTTGAACTTGTTTTATTGAATTATTATGTCATTATCATCATCCTCATCATGATATATTATGTTATCTTTGGCTTACGTGCGTAGATGAACTTGGTATGATTATGACCAGGGGATGATTCGGTATAGTCATGACCATTGATAATTTGATGAATATCCTTGCCAGTAGTAGTGGAGGGTGATTCGATGATGTGGTTTATTCATTAAAAATTTGAGTCTCAAATATAACAAGAATGAAAAACCTTTTAAAACCTAAAAGATAGTAGACTTTATTCTCTACTTGACTCTTTTAATGGATTGCTTATTCCATTGTAGTTAAACCGGTTTGTCTATTGTATTTTATCGGTTTAACATTGTTTGAAGGCTAATGATAATTTATTCGCATTATCTTAGTCATAATATTTCTTCTTGGGCCAGTTGAAATTTCACCTTTTCTTTCACCGTTTCTCTTGAAAATGAGAACATAAATTGAGACGAAGTCGAGGAGCGGAGTAATGGTCCGGATGATAGCATTAGTAGTCCTCACTATTACGTAAAATAATAGTGTGATAATAGTTGTAATGAGGACTCTTTTTGAGTTTGTATAATATCTAGTAGACAATATTTGTATTCAAACTCACGATTTATGTCGTATTATATACCACAATTATTAGGTTAATAAGTTATATTTGAATTTACGTATCTAGTATGAGTGGCGGACGAAAGATGAGTGACGATATCTAAATTTTGAGGGCGTCACATCATTCATTCATAAATGAGTCCGATTTAAAATAATTTTAAGTTTGATAAAGAAGAACTTAATTAACTCTACCCAACTCATTTGCATACCAGCATACCTTAGTATACATCAATTTAAGAACTAGTACAAAGTTTAACTCGACATTTATTTTCAAAAATGTTAAAAGTTAGCTTCAATATATATGTTGGAACTTGTGACTCATAAAATATGTATGAGATGTACCGAAAAATTCTTGAAAAATATATATTAATACAGAGCTGAACGAAGCGGATTATTTTAATTCGAATGATATCAAGCGCCTTGTATTTTAGTGAAGTTTTATATTTTAATTACTTTTCTATGTTTAATATTTGACTCATGATTAATTTACTAATTGATAACATACCAGTTAAACAATAATTAAGGAACAAAAATGACAAAAGGAATTAGAGATGTTATGTTAGTGTTTACCATTTTTATTTTTATTTTTATTTTTATTATTTGTTTTGGTATTATTGGACTATTACATCAAGTCATCATTCAGTGTATGTTTGGTAACAAAGCAGCTATACCATTATGTAGCTATCCCCCAAACTCGAACCAAACCCAAAAATATATCATATGTATCCGTGTCCCTTTTACTTGATTACTCATTTTTTTACGAAATTAAATTTCTTTTTTTTTCTAAACTTTGTACAACTATTTTAATTTAAAATTAAATAACATGCAATATTTCTATTAGTAGTAACATATTATATTACAGCTTACACTTAACTGCTTTGGCATAGGGACATAATTATATATATATACAAAATATTAATTTAAAAAATTACATATATATATATATATATATATATATATATATATATATATATAATCGGGTGGGGAGGGATGAAAGGATATATTCTATACCGATTCTAATCCTATGAGATTTAAAAATTGGATCCTATTAAAAATTAGGATAAGAGGAATTCAGGTCGGGCCTAATTTAGGGAGAGGGGGGAGCAGAATTTGAACGGGTAGTTGGGGGTGTGCTGGTCCAACTCTTCATCCTGTTAGGATTTACTACCTCGCAAATTACTAAGATTGACTTCACAATATTGTTGTACGTACTCAGAACCTAATCGCTATAGCCTAAATCTAGAAAGAAAAGGTACCTTAAATATAGGTCTCCTAAATTCATAAGTGATCTACTCTAGCAATTCTCAAGAGTTTTTTGCCAGCAAATATTGTGAAAGGAAAATAATATACATGTCTACAAATATTTGATGAAGTTAAATTGCGATTAATATGAAAGTGTATGCGATAAGATATAATAAATTAAAGTGAGATCTTTCTTAATTCCTACATATCTCATGTATGCACATACGTTCGTAATGTACATCATGATTCATTCTGAATATAATACAAAAGATTAAGATATTTGATATTTTTACAAGTAAATTTCATAATTGAGGTGGTGAACCTAGTACCTCTTGCTTAACTAGAAGTCTAGAGTACAGCTTGAGCCAAAGACTCTCCATAAAGTTATACATTGCCTTCTTGTATTTATAAAAACTTGCTAATTTGAACCATCTTTTTACTCAAATTAGTTTATTAATTAGGATGTTGACTCAAATATTTGCCATTGTGAGTTTGTTATTAAAGAGCCATGGTTATTAGCATATATTTGAATGACCAAACAGCTGTCAAACACCATAACATAATCGAAAGCTAGCTCATTATTTAACTCAATTTAGAAATTAGTGTCGCAATGCCGTAGGCAAAAAATCACCACTTAATAATTAAAGGCAGGCCCACATTTCTCCATTTTTGAGTAGCGTGACATTATTATTATTATCACATTAATCCTTTTTCATATTAATTTATATCATAACAAATTAATATATTGAACACTCAAGAAAAACCGTCAAAGTTTTCTTCTGGAATGGAAAAAGAGAAAAAAGGAATTATTCTTTAATTGATTAGTAGCATGCATGGAAGCATTAATACATTATATACTAATTTATTACTTAATATATTAATGAAAATAATAAATTTGTCTTAATTTGTTAAGTTGGGTCGAGCAAGAATGTATGCATGTCTCCCTCCACCATTATAGATAGGCCTCTCTGACTCTGTGGCATTATGGCCACCACCATCCTTGTCTTCCCAACTGCACAACCCATTATTTGTGTTCATTCTTGAATTTTAAATACCTGATATCAACTTTGATGCTTATTATTTTTTGTGGCCTATATTTTGAATTGTTTTCCAAAATCAACACTATTTTAAGAAAATATTATTACCAATCTAACACCTTCTCGTACAGTTGTATAATAACTTGTGCATTGTCCGTGTGATCTTTTGGCTGATCCATCGGATCGAAGTTGAGTTTTTAGTTTAAAGACTTAAATATGATTTACTATCCTAAACTATAGGTCATATTCCACTTCGGTGATCCACCTTTCAATTTTGTCAATTAGGTGATTGAACTATCAATTTTTTTCGATTTCATTCAATTGGGCCTGCCACGTCAGAAATTACTGACGTGGCATCCTAATAGGCAGCAGAAGTGCTTGTGTAAAAACATTATATATTTGTAATGAGATCAAAGGACAAAAAGGTAAAATAACAAAAATTACACAAATAATATAAATTAGTTGTATAATTATTTATTTATAGTTATATAAATAATATAAATTATTATATAAATAATATAATAATTATTTTTTTATTATACAAAAATAAAACAGTATTTTTTTATTATTACAAAAAAATAGCGTTTTTTTTATTACATGAAGACCTTGCCCAACTTCTTTTTTAATTATATTTTTTTTTATCAAAGAAAAATATGTTTTGTACTTAATTTTCAGGATAACGTTGCTTTCCCAAAAGCCTAACATAATTTAATTGGTTCTGTAGTGTACTGGACCTGGGCTTCTCATCTAGGCAACATCAATCACCAGCACTTGGAAACCGATAAAAGATTTAAATTCAATTATATAACTCTATTATATTATTTGTGTAATTTTTAGTTATTTTATTTGTTATTTTACCTTTTTGTCCTTTGATCTCATTAAAAATATATAATGTTTTTACACATAAGCACTCTGTCACTTATTAGGATGCCACGTCAAGAATTTCGACGTGGCGCATCTAATCGAATGAAATCGAAAAAAATTGATAGTTCGAATCACCTAATTGACAAAATTGAAAAATTGAAGGTGGATCACCGGTTTAATATATGGCACTATAGTTTGGATAGTAAATCATATTTAAGCCTAGTTTAAAATTGAAAAGTATGGTTGGGTGGTTTGGATGCATCTAGCAAGGGGCTGATGCAATTTAAGCCCAAACTTGATTTTGGACCAAAGCTTTCCATAGGAGTACTATATATAAAATTGGGACAATTACATTTTCTATTACATTTTAAAAAATAATTACATAAAAAGTCTACAAACAAAATAATTACAAAAAAAGTGCATATGCAATATTTAATTACAAAAGAGTGCAATCTTATCCTTTTATTTAGTTGAGTGATTTAATGAGTTATTGATAATGGCCAGTATTTGTAGGGATTTTAATTGTATCTCTCTCTCATCAACCTCCATTTTATCTCCACACCTCTCCTTCCCTCCTCCCTCCCTCCTCCTCCACCTCCCACGCCCCCACCACCTCCATCCGCCTCCCACCGCCAACCCCCTCCTCCTTCACTTTCTCCACCCCACACCGCCTTGCCTCCGCCTGCTTCCCGCCGCCTCCCTCTCCCCGCCACGCCCCCACCACCTCCATCCGCCATCCCCCTCCTCCCGCCTCTTTCTCCACCCCACCCCGCTTCTCCCGCCCTCACCGCCCACTCCTTCCCCTCCTTCGCCTCCTTCTCCGGAGCCCACGCCCACGCCCACCACCTCCATCCGCCTCCCACCGCCATCCCCCTCCTCCCGCCTACCCCACCCCACCCCTTCCCCTCCCTCCCTTCCTCTTCCTCCGCCTCCTCCTCCCTTTTCTCCTCCTCCCCGAGATCGATCCAAGATGGTCAATGGAGACCTCCACTAGCCATGATGGAAGCCCCCACCACCCCTTCTTCCCTCCACCATCGATCCGTTCTCCAACTCTACCCTGCAGAATCAAACCTTAATATGTTGGTAACCAATAGTATACTAAGGTAACCAAACCTTAGCTCCTTCCGTAAGGTAACCAAATTTTATGCATTGGTTACTAAACCTTCCGAAATAAGGTAACCAATTTAGTTTATTAGGTTACTAATTTATTTTGGATGTGATGCAATGGTAACCAAATTTCATATAGTTGGTTACCAAACCATTCGATAAGGTAACTAATTCAGCTTTTATTTGATTACCAATTTTATTTTAAATGTGATGCGCATACTTAGTCAAAATTAGTATAAAGGTAACCATTTCAATTCCTTATGATGGCCATGCCCATGATGTGGCGACAATGATGATGGCGGATGATGAACATTAGCTCCTTCATAATTTTTTATTTTTAATTTTCTCATTTTGATTTGAATTTTGAAAACATGGATTTGAAATTGTTGTTAGAGACAAGATTTGAATTTGAATTTGAATTATTAGTTATCCTTGATTTTAGGTTTCTTATTAATGTGAATTATACTATTTTTGTAATAATTACATTTTTTTTGTAATTATTTGGTTGATGTACTTTTCTTGTAATTACTTTCTATTTGTTGTATACTTATGTAAAGGACCCTATAAAATTTCAGACTGTCACAATGTAGGCTTTCATAATTAAATTTTAAATAATGCTACTATCATATAAAAAAGACTTATATAATGTTGTGATATTTATGGGCCCCACATACGATGTGATGCAATGTATGTGATAGTCTTTCTTTATGCGATAAGAAGATTGTATAAATTTTCATATTTTTCTTTGCATGCATGTGTGTATGTGAGCTTTATGTGAGTTTTTTTTATGTGATACTAGCATTGTTGTTAAATTTTCAGTATTTTCTTTGCATGCTTTTATGATCTTCAACCATAAAGGTAACAATTCATATGTTATTGGTGAAACTTGATCCAATTTTAATTCAGAAATGATTGTACTTTCGAAATAAATTAGGATTTTTATATTATACTATATATTAATTATATATCTTACACCGTATTATTATGTATTAATTTCTTGGTCAACCTGCTTACTAACTTCCTAATTTAGCCATAAATTACAAGAAATAAATAAATGTCTGAAAAAATTAAATATAATTGGAACTCTATACTTGACTCTTAAAGCAGACAGCAGTGCATCTGAGATAGAATGAATAAAGAAAGTGAAAATCATCGAGTACTTAAATGCTAAACCTGAATATTCAAGCTAGAAAAATGTTCTTCTGACTTCTGAGGAATATACTTTACATAATTATAAATCAAAGGTAGTTCACAGCCAGCAAAAGAAGCAGTTTCTGGTATATGTTTCAGTTAATAATTTGCGTTAGCTCGGTTTTCCACCATCACAACTTAGCAATTTAACTCTTTACATGATCATTCCTTGAAAATCCAAGAAAAAAAAGAAAAAAGAGAGGACAAAAAAAAAACACTTTTGGTCAACATCATCTTCCAACAATGGATTCATCTTTTGTCCCAAATCTCTAGTCCTCAATTACTTCCCCTATACTTGCTAGTTTCACATTTTCCTGCTAAATTTACACAATGTTTCTTTAACCTCCTGCATTCTCTTCAACCAAAAGTTGACTACAGAATGAGGACTCGTGAACTTTAATACGCATGCAAAGATTCTTAGGCCACTTCTATGTTCGGAGCTTTGGCATTGTCTTCGACAAATTTAGCCTTTGACTTTGCTGCTCGTGATGACCTTGATGAGGAAGTGGAAGACTTGGGAGAGGAAGTTGACTTGTGCTTCTTACGCTTCTGCTTCTTTGGAATATTGGGCAGGTCTGTGGGTGGTATGTCAGTGAACATGTCGGATGCCGTTTGTCGTCCTAGCCTTTCTCCGAAATCTGTTAAAATAGGCCAGAAAAGGAAGAAATATAATTAAACGCAAGAAAGTGCGGAGAAAATTAACTCCAAACTCAAGCTCACTACAAGAAAGTGAGTGCATTGATGACATAACTATGAATTCAGAAAATATAAACTCAAATGTATTAGGCATAATAAACACCACAAACAACCAGGTGTAAGGTGTCAAACTTTTTGAATTGGTTAATAATATATGGTAGAATGATGGTTTTTCCAGAAGTTATTTGAAGATGTTAATGTTCAAATGTATGAAGTGATTTCAGTATAAATCCTCCAAAAGTAGACAAGGTACCTTTGACATGGACAACATAGCATCCACATAAGCAGTTAGCAGTAGTGAAAATTATTGTCCGAGTCAATTTTTATGAATTCAAGTTCTACAAGGGTTTACAGAGTCGCTTTCAAGTTAACTTGAAGAATTTCTTTCTGAACTTGCTCTAAATAATTCTTAAAAGGGTCAAATTTATGGCATACCAGCTATACCAAATGATTACTTGTTTGATACTAAATTTTGTGGGACTCACATGCTCACAGGATTCTTATATCCAACAGGCTTTACTAATGCCTAATAGTATGTAATTTCATAGTGTTAACTAATAATAAAATTATCATACTTTACTTGCAGACATAAACTCCTCCCAACATCAACACAAGGACTTGGGGTTAAAACCTCGATCCAATAATCAAGAACAAAAGATGGTTTTAAGCCAGCCCATATTTATCGATGGTTCTGCCAATTAACTTAGTTACAGCAATCGTTCTTGATATCTTGCTAGACTAATCCTTGAGCACTGGCAAATACTACCACTCCAATTGTTTCCATCTTTCGTAAGTACTCCATGTAAGCTCCGGTCAATTTTCAAACAAAAATTCATTGCAAAATAAAAAACTGAATAAATAAATCAAATTGTTTCAGAGATGGAATTAAGAAACACTATTACATCTGTGATCTAGAGTAGAATGATTTGCACATGTACGCAACCTTCAAATGTAATTGCTTTTCTGTTATATAGATACTACACATGTATCAGAAAATGGAATTACATTAGAGTTGCAAATGTAAGTTGAGCTCTACCAATTAATCAATGAATATTGGATTGTACACCAAAACTTGGTCGACTCGTTCTTGGATTCTTCTTGATATAAAAGCAAAGTCTCGTGACAGAAGAGCAAAAAATTCGTGTCTAGAGAGCCTGTTTTTCTAACTTGCATGTTAGTTTTATTATATAATCATACATAAGGACAATTTTTCATTTTTCTTTCAACATTCCAACCCGTGAAAAGGCTCTATCTGCCCTTGTCTGATTAGGACCATTGCACATGATATAAATCAGTATATTAACTGCTAGTCTCAAAATCGATTTTGTTTTTTCTTCTGTAAATAAGCCTACTTACATAGACTCTGTAAATTTGGAGAAAAAAAGGTGTAAAGAACAAACCTTGAGAGGACCATGGGGAGAACCCTGACCTGGAATTGCCAATAGATGTGGCTGCAAAATCTGACCCTGTCTTGAATTCACTCATCTACAATTAACAAAAATATAAAATAAATAATAAATAAAAATAATCAAAATGAGAGTATCATAAAAATGGTAAAATTGAAGAATAAATCAGAAATGGAGTTATTTCACAGAAATGGGAAGCATACTCACCCAACTGGGTGCACTACCAGAGGGACCATCCCAGCCAATATGTGCAACGTGCTTAACATCTGTTGGGTACCCAATTTCCATCTCCCGATCCTTCACAACTACAAGAGATTCATTTCCCAGATTAGCTCCAAAGTACCAACAATTTCCCATTACAATATACAGAAAATGAACATTTATTTGCATACAAGCAGAGAGAGAGAGAGAGAGAAGAAGAAGAAGAAGCATTACCAAAGATTTGAGAAATGTATTTGAATCCTTTATAAATCCCTTTGATTTTGGTTGTCATGGTGGAAAATGCAAAAGCCCAATTCAATATCCCACTTCTTGAATAAATTACACCGGAGGAAACACCACATAAAACGTGGAGATATTGATTCCTTTGGCTGTTGAAAAAGCAAGCAAGCATGGGTTAAAGATTGTAATTGTTTTATTATATATTCATTGTTTATTTATTTTATAGCTTCTGACCCTTTTCCTTTAAGAAATTGAAGAGCATAAAAAGACGAGCTTGTGAAACAGATTGCCTGTGGGATGAGATTGGTATATGTTCCCCTGAATACCCAAATAAAAAGATTGTTTTTTTTTGTTCAATTGAATAAAATGGGCAAAAGACATAAATGATTAAATAGAAAGCAAAAGCATATAATTAATTGATTACCTGTAAAAAAAGAGAGAAGGGTTTTAGAGGGTAAAAGGAGAAAGGAGATTCAAAAGAGAGGCCAATTCTCCTCCTCTTCCAACTACATTCCCCATCTTCTTTCTTCACTTATAATGTGTTGAACTGTTGATGTATGCATATCAGAATATGCATATACAAGGAGGAGGAAAAAAACCAAATGGGTCAAGAAGAATAATAAAAAAAGATTTGATTTTGAAGAATTAACAAGAAGATATGGAGAATTAAGAAGGAATAGAAAACAGAGTAATGGGGGTGTCTTTTGAATTTGGAGATGAAGAGGGAGATGGGTGATGGGTAACGATCAACAGAAGAAAGATTAGGTGTTAGAGTTGTCCTGAGAATGATAATGAAGAGGAGGGAAGGAGACGGAAGAAAGAGGGAAAACCTGAGACGAGGACAGCCACGAAAACCTCCCAAAACAATCAAGAGGAATGGTTTTCAAGGGCATGCCACATAGAATAAATTCAAAACTCATAAAACATACTCTCTCCGTTCGAAAATAAATAAATAAATCACATATTTTTATTTCAAGTAATTTAGACATTTTAAAAAATTTAAATTATAAATAAATTTATTTCAATTTCTTAAATAATAATTTTTTAACCGTTTGAAATATTAACTATTATATTAATTAAAATTAAACAAATTCACATCATTCATGTAATGTAGATGAGAGATCCTTTGAGGAATGGAGGAATATAATATGTAAAAGGGATATACAACTAGTATAACTCATAGGGTTAATGTGTTTCTTTTCAAGGTTTTTTTTATATAAATTCAACACATAAAAATATTTTAACTTATTAATTTTCAAATCAAATTATCGATTAATTTTAGTCGTAAAAAAAAAAAGTTATTTTATAATATTATAATAATAATGTTGCACAATCTCAAATTAAATAAATATTTAAACGTTAATGGGGGGAGATAAATTGGTAGGTGGTTTGACGTTGAAGGAGTAATTCGCGGCTCACAGATGTTTCTATGTTTCTGTATTTTATAGGAGAGTAAGGTGCTGTTTGATTGAATTTTAGTGCATCTTAACAGTTTATCTTTTAATGCATTTTAATAATTCATATTTTTTGTATTAAGAAATTCTCTGAATAGTTTAGACTTATATTTATATCTTTAATTATTTAAATTACCTCTTAATATAAATATGTGAATTTCATAAGAGATATTAAAAAATTAACTGTTAAAGATCCATAAAGATACAATTAAAAACCACCTAAATCCTCCGATGCAATACAATACAATAATAATAGGTCGGTCTTAAAATGCAATCTATCCATTCTTTTCTTTTATGAATGACCCTGTCCCTGTCCCTGTCCCTGTCCCTGTCCCTGTCACCATATAACTTAAAATCTGACCCTCCCTCCCTATTTATCATTTTTCATTTTTAGGAAAATTTGCATCTTCTGAATTTTATTTTTTATTACTTATTAGAAAACATAATTCAAAGGATTTTTCACAAGACTGAGCAATGCTTAGGATGCTGTCCCACTCACTCTCTTTTTAGTGCATCTTCTTATCTCAATAATAAAATTTTATTACATAATCAATCAATAACTAACGTAGGTATTTAAAATGAAAAATGATATAATTTATATATAGACATGCAATAGCTGTTTTTATTTATTTATACAAACGCAAATGTGCAAAAATGATACCAAAAAAAGAAAAAAGATTTCGGAGTTTAAGGACTTCGGCCATATTTATTTGAAATGATTATAATTTTTATATTACTAATCTTATAAAATATTTAAAATTAATAATTATATCTAATTATAATTTTCGCAAACAAATATTTCGGTCATTCAACTTACACCGAATTATAATGGTATAAGCGGAGGCTTGAATTAAAGTTGTTGGCAAGTATCGGAAGTAAGCCAGCCGACAATAATGGAACTCAGCAGCATATATATAGGATTCGGATTTTGAGAGTTTTGTTGTGGGGTTGACAGCACACCAAAAAGATATTCAATAGTTCATAACTTTTTTTTTTGTCGGTGTATCAAAACAACTTCGTTTTGATAAGAATTTTTTTTACAAGTTGACACAAATTTGGAAGCCACCAAATGCCATTTACTTCGTTTGTTTGCTTCGTTTTTCTGTTTTCTTCTTTTCTTTCCTTTCTTGCTTTAGCTTTGCTTTCCCAGAAGACGCTTGAGGTTTAGGATTAGCCAAATTTCAAAAAAAAAATTCTTTAATTTTTTTCAATTGGCTTAAAGAATCACAATGGAAACTCAATTTTTTAATGGGATAAAAAATATTCGTTGGATTTATTTTTTTGAAGAGCAAAGAATAATATTATTAGCCTTTGACAAAGATAAAAGATATAAAGATTAATAACCCTATCAATTCTAAAGCACCAAAAAAAATGATTAATAAAATGTCTCAACTAGATTAACACCCAACTCATTACAATCATAAAATGCCGCTCATAACTAACAAGAATTAGCAAACAAATGAAGTCAACTTGTAAAAAAAATTTATATCAAAACGATATCGTTTTGATATACAGACAAGAAAAGGAGTTGTGAGCAATTGAATCTCTTTTTTAATGTGTTGTCAACCACACAACAAAATTTTCACAAGATCATCACAAAAAAATCCCTCGTAGAAAATCCGGATCCATATATATATCGACGGGCGGGGAAGGTGGCGAGGGGATAGAAAATGAGATCAAAAATTCTCAGATGAAGATTTTAAGATAAATTGACTCGAGCCGACTGTCGGTCGTACTCCAGCTTTGACTAGAAAGTTCCGAATGAACCCTTTTGGCATAGAGTAAAGAAAATTCTCCTTTTTTTTTAAAATTAAAGATCCATTTTGATATCTAAATTAATTTATATGAAATTTAAAATTAATATAAGTGATAAATTTATTTACTTTATGAAATCAACAAATATGATAACTACTCGTATCTTTTTATTTATTTTATGATCGAGTTATTTGTAAAAAAATTAATAAATAAGTACGTATCACTTTTGAATTTTATAGATGGAATTAAATACATAAAAAAGGGTGGGAGTGTAACCAAACAAAAATATTTTGATAACAAAAGATTAAATATAAAAGGAGGATATAAAATGATGTGGATGATAGTTATTGATTATAATTATTAAACTCACTCATGTACTAATTATAATGTAACACATAATTTTATATCTATTTTTTATATATCTTTTTTGCCAGCGTAATCAATATAAAATTATTATTGACATTTTAAAATTAATTTAAAATAATTTTAAACTTAAATTAACATATTTATTAAATTTTAATCAATACATTAATAAATATTATAAATTATCTAAAAATAACATCAACTATAATATTACTACTATTAATCATTCGTGCTATGCACATAAAATATACTATCATATTTTTAAAAATGGTCTGTATACTTAAAATTCAGAGCCCCTAAGATACATATTCCGTATATATATATATATATATATATATATATAATGAAAGTCATCCCACCTAATTTTACATATATAATGAAAATTTTATTTTTATTAGTTGCCTCCACGTCTGATGAAGTTGCGCTTCTCGTGACCAAAATGTGTAGGATTTTTTATCATTTCCACACACATATATATATATATATATATATATATATAAAAAGGAATCAAAAAGTCGCGATATTTATCGCAATATCCCACTCAGACTTTAAATTAATTTTTTTTCAAAAGACTTTTAACGCTTACAGCTTTTGGATCATCCGTGTACTACCATAACAAAAGACAAACGAAATTAAAATGTAATGACGTGGCAGGCTTAAATATAAAATATATTCTAAATAAAATAATATATATATCATTTAATCAAAATAAAAAATACTAAAATTCAAAATAAAAAAATCATAACATATTTACATTGTAAGATCCCAACTTATTATAAATAAAATTGAGTTTCTTTATTTATTATTTTGAAATAATAAGGATTAATTTGATATAATACTTTGGTTATGGGTGAAATGTGCAAAATTTACAAAATAAGCAAGTGGTTATAAAATAATAATTGTTGTCGGGGAATATTCGTTTGGTCGTGGAATATTCTTTTTGTCGAAAATATTAAATAAACCAGTAAATCGTTTGTGGGCCCATAATGAATAACTGTTTGATGAAGAAAACGACAAACTTTGAGTTTTATAAATAATTGGAATTATTACAGATTAACACTTGTTGGATTACACAGTGGTTAAAATACGTGATGTCTGGCGTGGTTGCGCGATGGCACCGCAGATTACATGATATTGTTGAATTATCGATTCTTATGTAAGAAGGCACTACTCGATAATTGTTACGATAATTCTTTATTCAATATTTTATTTTATTGATTCAATAATTCTTTGCGTTGATATTTTATATTGTTGTTGTTTCAATAATTGTCACCGCACAATATTTCCTATTATCGGATCAATAATTCATATTATTTGAATAATATTATTAGATATCATTATTGACAATGTCTAGAAAGTTACATCGAGGAGGTTTGGTTGGTCACCTAATTGCTGCTACCAGTAGAGGAGAAATCCTTATTGAAAAGCCCCTCTTCCACTGAAGCAATTTGGTTGTCATTATTGTGATTCTATAATATTATTTGTGAATAATTAATTATAGGTTTATATGATAAGAAAATATTTATTTTATGTGAATTTAAATGAAGGAATTTTAGTATGAATTATTTGTTGAAAATTTGACAATTATTTATCCGATAGAATATTAATTCATATATATATATATATATATATATATATATATATATATATATATATATATATAAGCATGTGATTAAAAGATGGAGTATGCAAATTGCATTCGAATGCATAGCAGTATATCTTTGATTTTCCTAAGTTGGTTGGTGAGAATTCTTTTGCAAAACTTGATTTTTAATTTGTGGAATAAAGGCCATTGATTGGTGGAATTAGTTGGTGGGTGGAAGAAATTATTGCAAGTATGCTTTGTTTTGTTGTGAATGCATGATCATTTAATTCTCTGCAAAGCTTGTGTTTTTCCAAACTTGTGGGCCTCACCTATTGAAAAAATAAGAGTTAGGCAATGAATGAAAAGGAAAGGTTAGGCATGATTGAAGAAAAAAATTGGCAGGAAAAAATTTGGCAGAAAAAGTTAGGCAGCTCATTTGGTTTTCTTCCTCCGTCCTGCACTATAAATAGAGGGATAACCCTCCTTCCTCAAACACACCTTCGTAAATCAGAAATTCTTATTCTAAATTATTGTGAGTATTTTTCTTGAGTATAAGAATATTTTTTGGTAGTAGTTTTTACTGCAAGATTTTCTCGAATAATATTTGATATTCCAAATCAAATCCATTTTCTACCAAGGTAAAGGATATTATTTTATTTCAATACTCGTAAAAATATTATTTTCTTTCATACTCCATAGTATGGAAGGGATATTATTTCATCTCATATTCTCAAAATTTGAACTTACTATGGTAAGTATTGCTTCTATAATTCCTGAAATGATTATAAATTTCGTTTCATCTAATATCATTTCATAGGAATATTGGTCTGAACTTTTTATCAAATTTGGAACTTTTCATGACTGGGTACTATTCACGGTCATTGTTCACGATTCATCGTTCACTTGGTACTCTTCACGATTCTTATTCACTTGATTCTTGTTCACGGGTATCTTTCATCACGCCATTCTTTTGTTTCTGTATCTTGTCACAAAAAAGAAAAAATTATTTTTTTTTTCTTCCAAGTTATTTGTTGTGACCCTTATTCTTGAAATTTAATCCATGTTTTGATCTTCATTCTCAATTTTACTCCACTATAGTTTATTATGGAGTATTATTGATCTTGGATAAACTGTAATGTCTGAATCCCAATATTTGTCCTTCATCTCTCATTTGGATTCGTTTTTTAAAATATTTTCATCATCCTCACCTAAATGATGATATTCTTGAATATCTTTGGCCAGTAGTGCAAAGATGAATGATTAATCGATGAATATCTTTGGCCCGTAGTGCAAAGATGAGCAGTGTTGAGATGAACATGACCAATTGGTGATCTGAATGAATATCTTTTTGCACAGTAGTGCAAAGATGAATATTTGATTCAAGATATATATTGATTGATGTTACAGGGATAAAATATTGATGATGGACTTTTAAATCTTAGAAGATAATAGAATTCTTTATCTACTTGACTCTTCTAATGGATTGTTGTTTCCGCTGCAGTTGTTGATCTAAAACTTGTTGTCTAATATATTTTATCAGATTTTTCCCTGTTGAAGAATAATGATAAATTTTTGTATATTATCTTAGTCATAATATTTTTTACTGGGCTAGTTGAGCTCACCCTTTTTCTTTTTGTTCCATTTTTCTTCCCAGGAGGTGAGAACATAGCAGGAACTAGTCGGGGTATGGAGTGATGGTTCGGGATAGATGTATTAATAGTCCTTAATATTTTGTAAAATAGTGTATCAATAATTGTAATGAGGACTCCTTTTGAGTTTGTATACTCTCTATTAAACTATATTTGTATTCAAACTCACAGTATATGTGTTGTCGTATTTTGCACGACAATTGTATTACTGAAGTTGTATTTATTTCTGTACCATGTATTTGGCGACTCAGAATGGGTGATGTATACCTATTTTGGGGGCGTCACAGTTGGTATCAGAGCTTAGGGATATGGTTTCTGGCGGAGATCGGGGGGTAGAACTAGGAGGGGAGAGATAAGTAAATCTTTCGCTAGTATGTCCTACCTAAGCTTATTTGTTGGTCGGTCATAATATAGGGATATTATGTGATATGTTAAATTATTTAATTAACCCTTGTTTTATGGCGATATTTAAGAATGGTCATTGAGAACATTAACAATAGAGTGTATGAGGCCTGGGAACAACCTTTAGTCACAAACCATGAGAACGCATAATGTGAAGGCAATATTCCTCCTGTAAACAACACTACCGAAAGCAAACGATGAATGATGGAATGTTTAGGAGCTTTTTGCAGCTCATGCAAAAATCGCATTTGAGGAGACTCGTGCACAAAATACGGGTGGAAATGCTAGCAATGCGCGGCTTGTCACAGCCAAGCAGTTCAAAGAGTTGGGACCACCAGAATTTAAGGGAAAGTCGGATCCGATCATGGCGGAAACGTGGGTCAAACAAATTACCAAGATATTCGATGTCTTGGGATGCACGGAGAACAGAAGGTTCCATTCGCCACCTTTAGGTTCAAGTGGTGGTGAGCGATCTACTGTGGAGAGTCAGTGAAGCGTACTTCGGTAAATTATGACTTCGGATGTCTTGGGAAATATTTGAAAACTATTCAATGACAAGTACTTTCCTGAAAGTATTCTTCATATGAAGGAGGTGGAGTTTATCGATGAACAAAACAACATACGGTGTCCCAAAGACGAGGCAAAATTTGCGAGTTATCGGTTTGCACCTCATTTGATCAAAATGAGGAACGAATACGACAAGGATGTTTACGAGAAGTCTAAAGCCCGAGATTCTGAATAATATCTTATCTCTCATAAATTTTCTTTATATTCGGATGTTGTAAGCAGGGGCTCAATTATTAGAGTGAGATAATGAGTATGTAAAACCGAGGACCACAACCGAGGTCATACAAGGTGGCGGCGATGAATCGAACAATGAAAACCAAAGAGGGAGGAAAATATTCTTATTAAAAGCGGTAACCACTCTGGTGGTAATCGTGGTCGTGATAATAGGAGGAGTGAGTGGGAGGAGATTTCAAGAAGGTAAGGTACAACAATGATAACGTGAAGACGTCAAAGACAAACATCAACCGCTTTTTAAGGGAGGAGAACGAAAGTACCGGTCGTTTATTACAAAAATGCGGGGAAAAGGGACACATCAGCCCAAACTGCCCACAACAATCCAAGGTGTGTTATAACTATGGAAAAGAAGGTCATATAGCTAGAGATTGTCTAGTTGCAAAACCAAGTTCAACGGGGATGATGACTCCAAAGGCTGTCCCGGACAAGTCAAAGTCGGTGGTTCCTGGAAGGGCGTTTATCGTGACTGCACAAAACGCGAGGAACCCGAACGAGGTGATCACGGGTAAGCTTATCATAAACTCTTGTGAAGTTTATACCTTATTAGATACCGGTTCTACCCATTCTTTTATCTCTCCTCCTTGTGCTCAACGTTTAAACTCGACTCAGGAGAAATTGGACTTTGACATATCTATTGAAACTCCGTTGGGTGAAACCTTCGTTACATCTACAGTTTATAAATCTTGCATGATCCAAGTTGGCACTATCACATTACCTGTTGAACTTATCTCTTTAAAGATACTTGCTTTTGATGTGATTTTAGGAATTGATTGGTTAACCACTCATCATGCTAAAATTGATTGTTTTTGTAAGGTTGTTAGTTTTCATATTCCTAACCAACCTGTCATACGAATTCAAATTACTAAACCACTAAAATCAGTCACTGTCATATCAAGCCACAAAGCTATTCGTTTATTAAAAAATGGATGTCAAGCTTTCTTAGCCCATGTTAGGGATTTGAACAAAGACAAGTCATATTTGAATAATATTTCTGTTGTTAGAGAATTTCCCGATGTATTTCTGAAGAACTTCACTACCTACCCCCCCATAACGTGATGTTGAATTCTTTATTGACCTTGAACCGCAAGATACAAAACCCATTTCTAAAACCCCATATCGAATGGCTCTATTGAACTTCGAGAGTTAAAAGTCCAACTCACGTGAGTTATTAGACATCTGTTTCATTAATCCCAGTATATCTCCTTGGGGTGCTCTGTTTTATTCGTAAAGAAGAAAGACGGGGAGTATGCAATTTTGTATTGACTACCGAGAATTGAACCATGTCACTAAAGAATAGGTATCCGCCACCTCGCATTGATGACTTGTTTGACCGATTCTGAGAGCACAATTCTTTCAAAGATCGATCTTAGCTTACGGATATCATCTCAGAAGACCCCAACTTATTATTAATGAAATTTAATTTTCTCTATTTATTATTTTGAAATAGTAAGGGTTGATTTGATTAATGTGGATAGTTATGGGTAAAATACATAAATATTTCAAAATAAGCAAGTGGTTATAAAATATTCATTGTTGTCGGGAATATTCGTTTGGTCGTGGAATATTAAATCTTTAATAGGGAATATTAAATGCGGCGGTATTGGCCGTATTATTGGGCCCATAATTGAGCGATTGGATGAAGAAAGCAGCAAATATAAGTTGTTTAAAAATAACGGCGTAGTTATTCACAGTTAATCTTGTTAAAATACTCGGTGGTTAAAACACGGTGTTGCACGCTTGTATTGCACCAATTATTGATTCTTACGTGAAGAAGCCACTACTCAATAATGGTTACGATAATTCTTTATTCGATATTTTATTGATTTAATAATTCTTTGCGTTGATATTTTATATTATTGTTGTTTTGATAATTGTCATTACGATATTTTCATTATCGAAGCAATAATTCATATTATCTGAATAATATTATTAGATAACATTATTGGCAATGTCTAGAAAGTTACATCTAAGGAGAGGTTTGGTCACCTAATTGCGGCGCCGAGAAGGAGAAATTCTTATTGGAAGCCCTCTTTCTCTGAGGAGCTACACAGTTTGTCGATATTGTGATTACGTAATATTATTTGTGAATAAATAATTATTGATTCATATGATGAGAAAAAATATTGATTTTATGTGGATATAGATGGAGAAAATTTTAATCGACAATTGTTGAAAATTGAAATTTTATCTTTTTACGATAAAATAATTCATTTAAATATATTATTATATTTTAATAATATAATAATGGTGATATTTTACAACGAATGTGGGATATATGAGTATCTGAGGAGGAAGAGTATTTTTGTTGCAATAAATGTTTAAAACATGTTAAACATGTGTCGGTGGACCCCATTTATTATTGAAATTTGATTATAACTTGTAAAATCTCCCGTTTGTGGATTTGGTCAATTTACATTTGGAAATTGGAAAAACTTTCTTCTACAAAGTTGTAGAGAATTGAATTTCCTATAAAAAGTCATGAGATTCAAATTTTCTGATAAAAGGGCTATTTATTATGAATTATTGAAGTTAGAAAGCTCAAAATAATTGATTTTTGGAAGTTTAAAATATTTTAAATTGAAAAAAACGTTTTTATTATTTTTTCTAGAAGGTGAGCATGTGTGGGAAATGCTAGGAATTGAATTCTAAAAGGCGTAGGAAATTTTATTATAAATATATAATATTATATTAAATTTTACTGCTTTTGGTGTTCTAGCGTTTTCTATAAATAGGGTCTTGGGTTAGAATTGAAAATCACACGAAATTGAAGTTTTCTCTCTATATTATCGAAGCGTATTCTTGTGAGTATTTTGAGTATACTTTGAGTATTGCTATACGGTGCAAGTTCAAGTTATAGTTATATCCGAATTATTTATTTAAAATCTTCTTTTTTGAGGTAAGGGATGTTATTTTTTTTTTGTAATGATATTATTTCTTTCAATATCATTATCTTTGAAATATTGATCTAAAGTTTTTATCAAATTTGGAACTTTTAGTGTAGATTCTTATTCACGTATTTTGGTATTCACGATATCTTAATGACACTATTCACGTATCGACCTTATTCCTTGAAGATGAATCTGACCTTTATTCATCGAAAAATGAAAAATTTTCTTTTAATCCAAAATATCTATTATGGATACTAGCTTTGATTGTATCCATGTTTTGATCATTCTTGAATTTTACACCACTTATGATTATTTTTGAGGTATTTTTGAACGTGGATAAAACAAAGTCGAATCCTTAATCCTTAATCCTTGTCATTTTGTTTCCTTTGGATTCGTTTCTTTAAAATATTTTTCATCATCCTCGATCTTAAATGATGATATTATGGAATATCTTTGGCTTTAGTAGTGCAAAGATGAATGATTTCGATGAATATCTTTGGCTAGTAGTGCAAAGATGAGCAGTGTTTAGATGAACATGACCAATGATGAATATCTTTGGCTTTGTAGTGCAAAGATGAATATTTGATTCAGGATATATATTGATTGATGTTACGGGGATAAAAGATAGATGATGAACTTTTAAATTCATACATAGAAGATAGTAGTTTGCATTCTCTACTTAACTCTTCTAATGAATTATTATTTCATTGCGAATATTGATTTAAAACTTGTTTATCTATTGTATTACATTAGATTTTTTTTCCTGTTGAAGACTAATGATAATTTGTTGTATATTATCTTAGTCATAATATTCTTTTCTTGGGCTAGTTGAGCTCACCCTTTTCCTTTTTGTTCCATTTTTTCTTCTCGGGAGGCGAGAATATAAGCGAGTGCAGTCGGGGTATGGAATGAAGGTTCTAGAGAGAGTTGTTTAGTAGTCCTCACCATTTTGTAAAATAATGTATCGATAAATGTGATGAGGATTTATTTGAGTATAGATATTGTCTAGAAGATAATATTTGTATTCAAACTCACAGTTTCTTGTTGTAATAATAAAGTTGTAGTTGTTTACGTACCATGTGTATTGACAACTCGAAATGGGTGATGTATACTATTTTTTGGGGCGTCACGGTTAGTATCGAGCTTAGGGATATGATCTCTGGCGGAGATCGGGGAATAGAACTAGGAGGAGAGGCGAGTAAATCCTTATTTAGTGTGTCCTACTAAGCTTATTTGTTAGTTGGTCGATATATAGGGATATTATGTGATATATTGATTTCCTTAATTAACCCTTGTTTTATGGCGGTGTTTTGAGAATGTCGGTGAGAATATTAACAATGGAAATGAGGCCAGTGGAGAGCACTTTGTACTCACCAGCGAGGAGAGAGCGTCAGCAGGTGGCAATAATGTTCCTCTGTGAAACAACACCAACTGAAGCGAGATGATGAGCGAGGGGATGTTTAGAAGCTTTTTGCGATTCATGCAAAATCGAGACGAGGGAGACTTCGTGTTCAAAATCTGAGGAGAAATGATAGCAATTCACGGGTTATCACAAATGACGATTCAAGAGTTGGGACCACGAATTTAAGGAAAGCGGATCCGATCATGGCGGAAACATGGGTCAAAACAAATTACCAAGATATTCGATGTCTTGGGATGCGGGAGGAACGAAGAAGTTCCATTTGCCACCTTTATGTTAAATGGCGAAGCGGAGATCTTGGTGGGAGATGCGTGAAGCGTACCCGTCCGGCCCTTTTCGGCATGTCTTGGGAGACATTTGAAACTATTTAATGACAAATACTTTCTGAAAGTGTTAAATCGTATGAAGAAAGTGGAGTTCATTAGATTAGAGCAAAAAACATGGCGGTGTCTCGATGCGAGGCAAAGTTTGCGAGTTATCGAGTTTGCACCTCATTTGGTGGAGAATGAGGAGCGTGTATGGCGGATGTTTCTTAGAGGTTTGAAACCCGGCGTCGTCGATATCTCATTTCTCGTAAATTTTCTCTCTATTCGGATGTTGTAAGCGAGGCTCGATTATTAGGCGAGATAACGATGTACGTTCAACCAGGAACCATGACCGAGGATCGTACGGAGATAGCGATCAATGTAATAATGATAACCAGTGGAGAAAGAAAAGAAGACGGACAAAATGGTAACCACTCTGGTGGTAATCGTAGCCGTGAAAATAGAAGAAGCGAGTCGGGAGGAGATTTTAAAAGAGGAGATTTAACAACGACCATGTGAAGGCGGCGGTCTGCGACAAGCGGTTTTAAGGGAGGAGAAACGACCACCGGTCGTATCTTATAAATCTGGGAAGAGGACATATCGATCAAGCGCCCACAACAGATTCAAGGTATGCTATAATTGTGGAAAGGAAGGACATATCGCTTCGAGATTATGCGATAAAAAACCTAGTTCAATGAGAGGATGGTGACTCAAAAAGGATATCCCGAAAAAGTCAAAGTCAGCGATTCTGGAAGGCGTTTGTTGTGGTAGTCAAAATCGAGGAACCCAAGCGAGGTGATCGCGGGTAAGCTATTTATAAATTCTTGCGAAGTTTATACCTTACTTGAATCTGGTCTTTACCCATTCATTTATCTCTCTCCTGCTTGTGCTCAGCGTTTAAACTTGACTCGGGAGAAATTAGACTTTGACTTTATCTGTGGAAACTCAGATTAGGAGAAACTTTCATCACATCCTTTGTTTATAAATCTTGTTTGATTCAAGTTGGCACCATCACCTTACACATTGACCTTATCTCTTTAAAGATACTTGCTTTTGATGTGATTTTAGGGATTGATTGGTTAACTACTCATCATGCCAAAATTGATTGTTTTATAAGGTTGTTAGTTTTCATATTCCTAACCAACTTTGTTATGCAATTCAAGCAACTAAACCATTAAAATCAATCATTTTCATATCTAATCATAAAAGCTATTCGTTTATTGAAAAAGCGGATGTCAAGCTTTTCTTAGCCCATGTTATGGATTTGAATAAAGACACGTCAAATTTGAATAATATTCTGTTGTTATTGACTTTCTGGCGTATTTCTGAAGAACTTTCTTGTCTACCCCGAGCGTGAAGTTGAATTCTTTATTGATCTTGAACACAGTACAAAACCCATTTCTAAAACCCCATGTCGAATGGCTCTATTGAACTTGAGGAGTTAAAGGTCCAACTACGAGAATTGTTGGACATCGGTTTCATTAAATCTAGTACATCTCCTTGGGGTGCTCTGTTTTATTAAGTAAAGAAGAAAGAGCGGGAGTATGCGACTTTGTATTGACTATCGGAATTGAACCATGTCACCATCGAGAATAGGTATCCTCTACCTCGTATTGATGACTTGTTTGACCCGATTCTGAGGGCACAATTCTTTTCAAATATCGATCTTAGTTACGGATATCATCGGTGAAGATTAGAAGCGAGGATATTCAAAAGCGCCTTGAGAACTTCGATGGGCATTATGAATTCTTAGTCATATCTTTCGGATTGACTAATGCTCCTCTGCGACTTTCATGGATATGATGAGCCGAGTATTCAGCGAATATTTGGATCGATTCGTTGTTGTCTTTATGATGATATGATGAGATCCAGACCATTTGAAATTATTCGAAGGAATATTTTGGAAATCGAAAACTCATTCCTTGGAGCCGCGTGATGTTGTCTTTATTGATGACATCCTTATATATTCAAAAAGTCGTGGTGAAGATAGCTTTGAGCACCATTTGAGATTAATTTGAAGGTGGTACTCGAATCGCTACTCCATCGTGAAAACAAAAATCTATATGCCAAATTTATTTGAAGAAATCTGGTTCGAGTTACTGGCTTGATGCTTGAAAGTAGCATTCCTTGGGCAACGTGGTGTTTATGCCTCGAAACATATGGAGGAATATCTGTTGATTAGCGTGATCGTTCAGCCGAAGATGAAGCAATCTGAAGTTAGGGCACCATAAAAGCCTTAAATATTTCTTCACTCCAAAAGAACTCGACATCGGTGGTGGTAAAATCATAGCTTTTTCTGGGATTAAATTTGATTATTATCGGAGATTAATGTGGAAGGTTTTCTTAAGGTTACTCCATCAGCTACTCCAAATTAACCAGATTAACTTTGTTAGGAAGGAAGTCCCACAAAATTTTTTTAAATAAAAGAATTTCCTTTATTTATTATTTTGAAATAGTAAGGGTTGATTTGATTAATGTGGATAGTTAAGGGTTAAATCATGAATATTTTTGAAATAAGCAAGTGGTTATAAAATATTCATTGTTGTCGGGGAATATTAGTTTGGTCGGTTATGGAATATTAAATGCTTTTGTGGGAATATTAAATGCGGACGAGTAGACGACCATGTGTGGGCCCATGTGAGCGATTGGATGAAAAAGCGACAAATATAAGTTGTTTTTAAAATAACGGCGTAGTAGTTATTCTTAGATTATCTTTGTTAAAATACTAAATTGGTTAAAACACACTGTCATCTGCGTTGTTGAGCGATTACTGCACGGTATTGCACCAATTATTGATTCTTACGTGAAGGCCTTTACTCGATAATGGTTCTGATGTAATTCTTTATTCGATATTTTATTGAGTTAATAATTCTTTGCGTTGATATTTTATATTCTTTGTTGTTTGATAATTGTCATTACACGGTATTTTTCATTATCGAAGCAATAATTCATATTATCTGAATAATATTATTAGATAACATTATTGGCAATGTCTAGAAAGTTACATCTAAGGAGAGGTTTGGTCACACCTAATTGCTTGCATGATGAAGAAAAATTCTTATTGGAAAGCCCCTCTTTCTGGAGCTGCACGGTTGTCGATATTGTGATTACGTAATATTATTTGTGAATAATTAATTATTGATTCATATGATGAGAAAATATTGATTTTATGTGGATATAGATGGAGAAAATTTTTAATGTGACAATTGTTGAAAATTAAAATTTTATCTTTTACGATAAAATAATTCGTTTAAATATATTATTATAATTAATAATATAATAATGGTGATATTTTACAACGAATGTGGGATATATGAGTATCTGAGGAGGAAGAGTATTTTTGTTGCAATAAATGTTTAAAACATGTTAAACATGTCGGTGGACCCCATTTATTGGTGAAATTTGATTATAGCACAATAAAATCGCTTGGTTTGTGGATTTGGTCAATTTCTATTTGGAATTTGGAAAAACTTTCTTACGCAAAGTTGTAGAAAATTGAATTTCCTATAAAAACTCATGAGATTCAATTTTTTCTGATGAAAGGGCTATTTATTATGAATTATTGAAGTTACGAAGCTCAAAATAATTGATTTTTGAAGTTTTAATTATTTATTTTATAAAAAACGTTTTTTTCTTATTTTTTTCTAGAAGGTGGCATGTGTGAAATGTTGAATTCTGATTTCTAAAAAGGGGCGTAGAAAATTTATAATATATATATATATTTTATTAAATTTTACTAACTTTGGTGTTCTAGCGTTTTCTATAAATAGGGTCTTTAGGTTAGAATTGAAAATCACACGAAAGCTGAAGTTTTCTCTCTCTATATTATCGGCGTATTCTTGTGAGTATTTTGAGTATACTTTGAGTATTGCTATCTGGTCTGCAAGTTCCTCATAGCTTTATGTCAGGTTTTTAATTAGAAATCTTGATCTTTTCGAGGTAAGGGATATTATTTTTTTCTCGAATGATATTATTTCTTGATATCATTATCTTTGAAATATTGATCTGAAGTTTTTATCAAATTTGGAACTTTTTCATATCGGAGTTTTATTCATGAATTCATGAGTTCTTATTCACGAGTTCTTATTAAGCGATTCTTATTCACGATTCTTATTCACGAGTACTTATTAATGAAGCGTGAAGATGTTTTTGTGGAATTTCTATCTTTTGGTGTCGATTTACTATTCACGTTATCGGCCTTTATTCACGTATCTGACCTTATTCACGTATCTGAATTCATAGAAAATAAAATTTCTTCTTTTAAAATCCAAAATATCTATTACGGATACTAGCTTTGATTGTATCCATGTTTTGATCATTCTTGAATTTTACACCACTATGATTATTTTTGAGGTATTTTTGGGCGTGGATAAAACCAAATCTGAATCCTTAATCCTTAATCCTTGTCATTTTTGTTTCCTTTGGATTCGTTTCTTTAAAAAAAATATTTTCATCATCCTCGGTCTTAAATGATGATATTATGGAATATCTTTGGCTGTAGTGCAAGATGGTGAAAGATGAATGATTTCTTAAGAATATCTTTGGCTGTAGTGCAAAGATGAATGATTTCTGAAGAATATCTTTGGCGTAGTGCAAAGATGAGCAGTGTTTAAATGAACATGACCCGGTGATGAATATCTTTGGCACATGTAGTGCAAAGATGAATATTTGATTCGGATGTATATTGATTGATGTTACGAGGGATAAAAGATGAGCGATGAACTTTTAAATTCATACATAGAAGATAGTAGTTTGCATTCTCTACTTAACTCTTCTAATGAATTATTATTTCATTGCGAATATTGATTTAAAATTTGTTGTCTATTGTATTACTATTAGATTTTTCCTGTTGAAGACTAACGATAATTTGTTGTATATTATCTTAGTAATAATATTCTTCTTGAGCTAGTTGAGCTCACCCTTTTCCTTTTGTTCCATTTTTCTCGGGGAGGCGAGAATATAGCGATGCAGTCGGGTATGGAATGAAGGTTTTAGAAAGGATTGTTTAGTAGTCCTCACCATTTTGTAAAATAATGTATCGATAAATGTGATGAGGATTTATTTGAGTATAGATATTATGCAGAAGATAATATTTGTATTCAAACTCACAGTTTCTTGTTGTAATAATAAAGTTGTAGTTGTTTACATACCATGTATTGACAACTTCGAGAATGGTGATGTATACCTATTTTGGGGCGTCACGGTTAGTATCGAGCTTAGGGATATGATCTCTGGCGGAGATCGGGGAATAGAACTAGGAGGGAGGCGAGTAAAATCCTTAGCTAGTGTGTCTACTAAAGCTTATTTGTTAGTTAGTCGATATATAGGGATATTATGTGATATATTGATTTCCTTAATTAACCCTTGTTTTATGGCGGTATTTGAGAATGTCGTTGAGAATATTAACAATGGAAATGAGGCCAGTGGAGCACTGTCTCACTCACCAGCGAGGAGAGCGTGCAGCAGTGGCAATGTTCCTCCTGTGAACAACACCATTGAAGCGAGATGATGAGCGAGGGGATGTTTAGAAGTTTTTGCGATTCATGCAAAATCAGACGAGGAGACTTCGTGTTCAAAATCTGAGGAGAAATGATAGCAATTCACGGGTTATCACGACCAAGCGATTCGAAGTTGGGACCACGAATTTAAGGAAAGCGGATCCGATCATGGCGGAAACATGGGTCAAACAAATTACAAGATATTCGATGTCTTGGGATGCGGAGAACGAAGGTTCCATTCGCCACCTTTATGTTAAAATGGCGAAGCGGACTCTTGGTGGGAGTGCGTGAAGCGTACCCATCCGGCCGCTTTTCGGCATGTCTTGGGAGGCGTTTGAAGCTATTTAATGACAAATACTTTCACGAAAGTGTTAAATCGTATGAAGGAAGTGGAGTTCATCAGTTGGAACAAAACAACATGGCGGTGTCTCGATGCGAGGCAAAGTTTGCGAGTTATCGAGTTTGCACCTCATTTGGTGGAGAATGAGGAGCGTATGGCGGATGTTTCTTAGAGGTTTGAAACGGCGTCGTCGATATCTCATTTCTCATAAATTTTCTCTTTATTCGAGATGTTGTAAGCAGGGGCTCGATTATTAGGCGAGAGATAGCGAGTGCAGTCGGTGAGGACCCTGACGAGGATCGTGCGGAGATAGCGATCAGCAATATAATGATAACCGGTGGAGAAAAAGCAGACGGACAAAAATGGTAACCACTCTGGTGGTAATCATAGCCGTGAAAATAGAAGAAGCGAGTCGGGAGGAGATTTTAAAGAGAGATTTAACAACGACCATGTGAAGATGGCGGTCTTGGCGACAAGCTGGTTCTAAGGGAGGAGAAACGACCACCGGTCGTATCTTCTACAAATCTGGAAAAGAGGACATATCGGTCAGATCAAGCGCCTGAGCAGTTCAAGGTATGCTATAATTGTGGAAAGGAAGGACATATCGCTCGAGATTATGCGATGGCGAAACCTAGTTCGTGAGGGGCGGTGACTCGAAAAACATCCCGAGAAAAAGTCAAAGTCAGCGATTAGGGAAGGCGTTTGTTGTGGTTGGTCATAATCGAGAACCCAAGCGAGGTGATCACGGGTAAAATTATTTATAAATTCTTGCGAAGTTTATACCTTACTTGATCTGGGTGCTACCCATTCATTTATCTCTCTGCATGTGCTCAGCGTTTAAACTTGACTCAGGAGAAATTAGACTTTGACTATCTGTGGAAACTCAGTTAGGAAAAACTTTCATCACATCCATTTGTTTATAAATCTTGTTTGATTCAAGTTGGCACCATTACCTTACATTGACCTTATCTCTTTAAAGATACTTGCTTTTGATGTGATTTTAGGGATTGATTGGTTAACTACTCATCATGCCAAAATTGATTGTTTTAAATAGGTTGTTAGTTTTCATATTCTAACTTGACTGTTATGCAATTCAACACAACTAAACCATTAAAATCAATCAACTTGTCATATCTAATCATAAAAGCTATTAGTTTTATTAAAAAGCGGATGTCGAAGCTTTCTTAGCCCATGTTATGGATTTGAATAAAGACACGTCAAATTTGAATAATATTCTGTTGTTATTGACTTTCTGGCGTATTTCTGAAGAACTTCCGGTCTACCCCCGAGCGTGAAGTTGAATTCTTTATTGATCTTGAACACAGTACAAAGCCCATTTCTAAAACCCCATATCGAATGGCTCTATTGAACTTGAGGAGTTAAAGGTCCAATTCTGAGGAAATTGTTGGACATCGGTTTCATTAAATCTAGTACATCTCCTTGGGGTGCTCTGTTTTATTTGTAAAAGAAGAAAAGGCGGGGAGTATCGACGACTTTGTATTGACTATCGGGAATTGAACCATGTCACCATCGAGAATAGGTATCCTCTACCTCGTATTGATGACTTGTTTGACCCGATTCAAGAGGCACAATTCTTTTCAAAAATCGATCTTAGATTACGGATATCATCGGTGAAGATTAGGCGAGGATATTCAAAGGCGCCTTGAACTTCGGTATGGGCATTATGAATTCTTAGTCATGTCTTTGGACTAACTAATGCTCCTGCTGACTTTCATGGATATGATGAGCCAAGGTATTCAAGGAATATTTGGATCGATTCGTTGTTGTCTTTATTGATGACATCCTCGTATATTCAAAAGTCGTGAAGATCATGAGCACCATTTGAAATTTGGTACTCGAAAACTTCGTGAAAACCAACTATATGCCAAATTGAAGAAATCACGAGTTACGGCGAGGAAGTAGCATTCCTTGGGCGCGTGGTGTCGAAACATGGAGTATCTGTTGATCGTGAAGATTGAAGCAATCTGAAGTTAGAACAGCAAAGAAATTCGGTGGTTGAAAATCGTAGCTTTTGGGCTTAGGTGGTTATTATCGGAGATTAGTGGAAGGGTTTTCTCGAATCGCTTCTCCATTAACTTCGATTAACTTCGGAAGGATACAAAATTCGTTTGGAAGCGAAGAATCGCGAAAAAAGTTTCCAAGAGCTTAGAGGAGACTTATTTGGCACTTTTGTTACAACAATACCATCTGGTTGGGATGGATTTGTTATCTGACGATGCTTGAGCAAAGGGTTAGGATGTGTTCTCATGCAGCGTGGGAAAGTCATAGCCTATGCCTCGCGACAACTTAAAAGAGTATGAGGAGGAATTATCCTACTCGTGATCTAGAGTTAGCGGCCCGATCGTTTTCATAAAAATATGGAGCCTTATCTATATGGGGAGAAAGTGGAGATATATTCGGACCATAAAAAGCCTTAAATATTTCTTCACTCAAAAAGAACTCAACATGCGGCGGCGACGTTGGCTCGAGCTATTGAAGACTACGACCACACTATTGATACCATCACGGTAAAAGCGAGCGTGGTAGTAGGCGCGTTGAGTAGAAGATCATATCTCGCGAGGAGCAGTGTGCGATGATGTCAAGTATCGCGTAGAGCCCGACTTTAATAGAAAAAGTTAAGGTTGCTCGAGCCCCAGGCCGGGCCGGGATGCGTCGTGAAGAAGAAAGAAAGAAGGAGAGCTATTAGGGCGAGAATTGATGAAGAAGGAATACTTGAGTCCACTCTAGACTTTGTGTTCTAACGACTCGATTTGAAGTCTGAGATTATGATGGAGGCACCTGATACACCATTTGCAATCCATCACGGAAGTACTAAATGTATCGTGATCTTGACATACATTTTGGTGGAACAATATGAAGAGAGAGATTGCAAAGTTTATCTCGATGTGTTTAACTTGTCAGCGTGTAAAGGCGGAGCATCTTGTACCTAAGGGTCCGTTGCAACCACTTGAGATTAGGAATGGAAGTGGGAACACATTACTATGGATTTAGTTCTGGGTCTTCTACGGTTTCTCAAGGCATCAATCTTTATTTGGGTTTGTTGATAGATTAACCAAGTCTGCTCATTTCTTGCCGTCTGGAGACTTATTCCTTGAGCGTCTTGCTAGTATATGCGTGAATGAGATTGTGAGGTTGCATGGCATGCTGTATCCATAGTTTGGATCGTGACCCAAGATTCACTTCAAGATTTTGGGTTAGCTTGCAAAAAAGCTATGGAGCGCAGTTTGCGATTTAGTTGACATACCATCCCCAAGCAGACGAGACAATCGAGAGGGACTATTCAAACTCTTGAAGATCTATTAAGACTACATGTCCTGAACTTCTTGAGGCGGTTGGGATAAGTATTTACCATTGGTGGAATTCTCCTACAACAACGATTATCGAGCAAGTATATAGGTGTGGCTCCATTTGAAGCATTATATGGGCCGAAAATGTAGTTCTCGATATGTTGGGATGAGGTGGGTGAAGCAACATTGTTGGGACTAGAGTTAAATGCGTATGACTACTGAAAAGATCCAAATGATTAACAAGCGTATAAAAAGCGGCACAAGATCGACAAAAGAGTTATGCGGATCTTCATCGAAAGGGCGTGGAATTTAATGTAGGGGATCATGTATTGTTGCGAGTTGCTCCGTGGAAGGGATTTACAAGATTTGGGAAGAGAGAAAGCTCGATCCACGATTTATTGGTCCATTTCAAATTCTTGGCCAAGTAGGAAATGTAGCTATAGACTTGCGTTACCTCAAAGTATGTCTACGTGTTCATAATGTGTTTCACATATCATACTTAAATAAATATGTGAAAGACCGAACCACGTTATTGAGTTAGAGCCGGGACGAGATAGCGAAGACTTAGCGTGTGAGGAGGTACTGTCAAGATCTTGGATAGGAAGGAGCATGTCCTACGTATGAAGGTCATACCACAAGTTAAAGTTTTGTGGAGGAATCATCTTATAGAGGAAATGACACAGGAATTGGAAGCGGAAATGAAAGCGAGGTATCCTCACCTTTTGAAACACCGGTCGTCGTCGTCCGATTTAGAGGGCGAAATTTCATAAGGAGGGAGGTTGTAAGACCCCAAAATTTTTTAATAAAATTTAATTTCCTTTATTTATTATTTTGAAATAGTAAGGGTTGATTTGATTAATGTGGATAGTTAAGGGTTAAATCATGAATATTTGAAAATAAGCAGTGGTTATAAAATATTCATTGTTGTCGGGGAATATTAGTTTGGTGGTGGAATATTAAATGCTTGTCGGGGAATATTAAATGCGACGGTAGCGACCATGTGTGGAGCCCATGTGAGCGATTGGATGAAGAAAGCGACAAATATAAGTTGTTTTTAAATAGCGGCGTAGTTATTCTGAATTATCTTTGTTGGAATACCGGTGGTTAAAACACACTGTCTGGCGTTGTTGAGCGATTAGCTGCGGTATTGCACCAATTATTGATTCTTACGTGAAGGCCTTACTCGATAATGGTTACGATAATTCTTTATTCGATTATTTTATTGAGTTAATAATTCTTTGCGTTGATATTTTATATTCTTTGTTGTTTGATAATTGTCATTACGGTATTTTTCATTATCGAAGCAATAATTCATATTATCTGAATAATATTATTAGATAACATTATTGGCAATGTCTAGAAAGTTACATCTAAGGAGAGGTTTGGTCACTAATTGCGCGCAGATGAAGAGAATTCTTATTGGAAAGCCCCTCTTTCTGGAGCTGCACGTCGATATTGTGATTACATAATATTATTTGTGAATAATTAATTATTGATTCATATGATGAGAAAAATATTGATTTTATGTGGATATAGATGGAGAAAATTTTTAAAATGACAATTGTTGAAAATTAAAATTTTATCTTTTTACGATAAAATAATTCGTTTAAATATATTATTTTAATAATATAATAATGGTGATATTTTACAACGAATGTGGGATATATGAGTATCTGAGGAGGAAGAGTATTTTTGTTGCAATAAATGTTTAAAACATATTAAACATGTCGGTTGGACCCCATTTATTATTTGAAATTTGATTATAGCTTTAATAAAATCGCTGGTTTGTGGATTTGGTCAATTTCTATTTGGAATTTGGAAAAACTTTCTTACGCAAAGTTGTAGAAAATTGAATTTCCTATAAAAACTCATGAGATTCAAATTTTCTGATGAAAGGGCTATTTATTATGAATTATTGAAGTTACGAAAGCTCAAAATAATTGATTTTTGGAAGTTTTAATTATTTATTTTATGAAAAACGTTTTTTTACATTTTTTTCTAGAAGGTGGCATGTGGAAATGCTGAATCTGAATTCTAAGGTTGGGCGTAGAAATTTATATATATATATATATTATTTTATTAAATTTTACTAACTTTGGTGTTACAAGCGTTTTCTATAAATAGGGTCTTGGGTTAGAATTGAAAATCACACGAAAGCTGAAGTTTTCTCTCTCTATATTATCGGCGTATTCTTGTGAGTATTTTGAGTATACTTTGAGTATTGCTATCTGAGTGCTGAGTCAGTTGACCTTTATATCAGTGTTTCTATTTAAAATCTTGATCTTTCGAGGTAAGGGATATTATTTTTTTTCGAATGATATTATTTCTTGATATCATTATCTTTGAAATATTGATCTGAAGTTTTTATCAAATTTGGAACTTTTTCATATCGGGTTACTATTATTCAGTTCTTATTCATTCTTCATATTCACTTATTCTTATTAATGAGTTCTTATTCACGATTCTTATTCACGAGTACTATTAAGTGAAGCGTGAAGATGTTTTTGTGGAATTTCTATCTTTTGGTGTCGGAGATTCTTATTCACGTGTCGGCCTTTATTCACGTATCTGACACTATTCACGTATCTGATACTATTCATAAAAAATAAAATTTCTTCTTTTTGTCAAAACATCTATTATGCGGATACTAACTTTGATTGTATCCATGTTTTTTGATCATTCTTGAATTTTACACCACTATGATTATTTTTGAGGTATTTTTTGAACGTGGATAAAACCAAAATCTTAATCCTTAATCCTTAATCCTTGTCATTTTGTTTCCTTTGGATTCGTTTCTTTAAAAAAATATTTTTCATCATCCTCGGTCTTAAATGATGATATTATGGAATATCTTTGGCACATGGTGCAAAGATGAATGATTTCTTAAGAATATCTTTGGCTGTATGTGGTGCAAAGATGAATGATTTCTGAAGAATATCTTTGGCGTAGTGCAAAGATGAGCAGTGTTTAAATGAACATGACCCGGTGATGAATATCTTTGGCACATAGTGCAAAATGAATATTTGATTCGGATGTATATTGATTGATGTTACGGGGATAAAAGATGAGCGATGAACTTTTAAATTCATACATAGAAGATAGTAGTTTGCATTCTCTACTTAACTCTTCTAATGAATTATTATTTCATTGCGAATATTGATTTAAAATTTGTTGTCTATTGTATTACATTATATTTTTCCTGTTGAAGACTAACGATAATTTGTTGTATATTATCTTAGTCATAATATTCTTCTTGAGCTAGTTGAGCTCACCCTTTTCCTTTTTGTTCCATTTTTCTCGGGAGGCGAGAATATAAGCGAGTGCAGTCGGGGTATGGAATGAAGGTTTTAGAAAGGATTGTTTAGTAGTCCTCACCATTTTGTAAAATAATGTATCGATAAATGTGATGAGGATTTATTTGAGTATAGATATTATACAGAAGATAATATTTGTATTCAAACTCACAGTTTCTTGTTGTAATAATAAAGTTGTAGTTGTTTACATATGTACCATGTATTGACAACTCGAATGGGTGATGTATACTACCTATTTTCTAATGAATACACGATTATCTTTGGTAGTAGTGGTTATGGATAATTTGTGGTCGCATTGATACTAATGAATACACGTTATCTTATCTTCGTGGATAATTGATTTGTAATGCATGGATAATTATTAAATACGATGGTATTGATCTTAATAAAATACGGATATTATCTTTGGCCGTAGTAGCATGGATAATTTGTGGTCGTGATCTTAATGAATACACAATTATCTTTGGTAGTAATTATCAATTTGGATAATTTATTCGTCGTAGTGCATAATAATTGATCGAATACTTACGATTATCTTTGGTAGTAGTGCCATGGATAATTCGTGGTCGTGATACTAATGACTATCCTTGGCCCACCGTAGTGTAGGGATGATTCGATGATATGGATTAATTATTGAATCGAGTCTCAAAGAATGAAATATTAATTCATGGATGTGGTAAAAGTCATCTTTTATTAGTAGTGCGTTGATAGACTTGGTATGATTATGACCACGGATTATTCTAAGATAATCATGACCAAAATTGAAAACACGAATATCCTCGGCATTAAAGATGGTGTAATGGATAATTTGTGGTCGTGATACTATTAAAATCTGCGTCTCAAAGATTATTGGTTTTATAAATTGTATATCTTTGCTTTTAGTGCAAAAAGATGAATTGTTAATAAATATCTTTGGCAGTAGTGCAAAGATGAATTGTTAATGAATATCTTCGCCTGGATTAAAGATGAATTTAATGTTTTTAATAATAAAGGTATTCAAGGTATCCTCACCTCTTATCATACCGAAATACTCGTACTTCTAATTTCGAGGGCGAAATTCCATAAGGAGGAGATTGTGAGACCCCAGTTTTATCAATAAAGATTTAAATTTTGTCGAAATAATTTTTCAATATTATGGTGTGAATTTGAGATAATATTATAGTTGTGGGTAGTATTTATAAATTTTGCAAAGTATCACAGTGGTTATATTATATTCGATTGGTCGGGAATATTCGGTTTAGCGGGGAATATTAAATGTAATGCAGCTCAATCATTAGTGGACCCTGACAATGTAATTATTGTCGGATTGAGAAAACGACAAAATATTTTATTGAAATAACGGCGGAAGTTTTACTGGTGGATCTTTGTTGAACTACTCGGTAGTAAAAGTGCGATGTCACGTGTGGTTGCGTAGTAGCAGCACGTGTATTGATTATTGATCTTTATGTGAGAAGTCACTCGGTTTGATTCCATTATTGTCGATTAATAATATGAATTATTATAGCGATAATGACGTTTTGTTTTATTAAGTATTATTAACGTAATAAAACGAAACATCTTTTATATAAAATGAATACTTTATTAAAGTTATTACATAAATAGAATATATTATATTTTATTATGCATAGTGTTTTGCATAGTGTTTTTGCATAGTGTTGCGTAGTGTTTGCATAGTAAAATATTTTTTATATAAATAGAATATATGATATTTTATTTAAAAGATTTTGCTTTAAATATGGACCGTCAGATTAAAGTAAATCAATCTGGACCGTTCATGGATTAATTACTATGCATTCTATTTTCCTATAAATAGAAGCTCATTCCTTCATTATTTTCTTACGAATTCAATTGAAACTACTGAGAGAAATTATAGAGAGAAGCTATAGAGAAAATCTATAGAGAAAGAAGAAAAGTATTACGCTACTTCACTTTTCCATATTCCGGTGTTCTTTTACGGTAAGGAATATTATTTGTTGTACCGTGTAAGGGTATTATTCTTTCTTATTCATGAAGAGAACTTACATTATTCCATTCATTATTATTACATTTGGAATAACTTTTAAAAAGTGGCATACCTATACATAACTTATGTGTGTCGCGGCGTACCCTATACTTGGTGAAATCCTTATATTATTCCATTCTTATTTATTACATTGGAATAACTCAGTATCTGCTTTTATCCCCTATACTTGGTGATCTTCTTCATTATTCCATTCTTTATTATTACATTGGAATATCACATGCGTGTGTTTTACTTACACAGTTAATTTAATCTTATTATTACATTGAATTCTCCATGCTGTGCTTTCCATTATTCGGCATTTATTATTATACATTGGATCATCACATGGTGATTGTGAATTTCACGACCTGGTTCCGTTATTATTACATTGGAATAACTTTTATACATGCAATCTGCGCGCGTGGTGATTTCTTTTGTTATTCCATTCTTTATAATACCCAGTTGGTTAAAACTTTGACTTATACTCCATGAAATTAGTAGAATATCCTTGATATTTGCGTTTCATTCGATATCTTTCATGGGAAATATTCTTACGATCATTCTTGAATTTTACTCTACAAAACAAATGTCGTGTTGACAATTTGGGCGTTAATAATTCCTGGATTAAATAATTCTTGAACTTGTTTTATTGAATTATTATGTCATTGTCATCATCCTCATGTTATATTATGTTATCTTTGGCTTACGTTGCGTAGATGAACTTAGTATGATTATGACGAGGGATCATTCGGTATAATCATGGCTTGATATAAATGATGTGACAAAAGTCCTCGGTGGCTTTGTAATGCGATGGATAGTTTTTGGTATGATTATGACCGGGGTGATTCGGTATAGTCATGACCATTGATAATTTGATGAAAATTCTTGGCCGTGGTACGAGGGGATGATTAGATATTGTGGTTTATTCATTAAACCGAGTCTTAGTGATAAAATTGATGAAAACCTTTTAAAACCTAAAAGATAGTAAACTTTATTTTCTACTTGACTCTTTTAATGGATTGCATATTCATTGCAGATTAAACTAGTTATCTATTGTATTTTATCGGTTTAACATTGTTGAAGACTATTGATAATTTATTACGCATTATCTTAGTCATAATATTTCTTCTTTGGGCTAGTTGAGCTCACCCTTTCTTTCATTGTTCTCTTCGAAATGAGAATATAGGTAGGGGACGAGTCGGGAAAAGAGTGATGGTCCCAAGATAGCATTAGTAGTCCTCACTATTCACGTTAAATAGTGTGATAATAAATGTAATGAGGACTCCTTGAGTATGGATATTGTCTAAATGACAATATTCCTATTAGAACTCTCGGTTTATGTATTGTCGTATATTACGCACGATGTATAATTAAGTTTGTATTTGAATTTATGTACCATATAAGTGGCGACCCAAGATGGGTGATGTATACCTAATTTTGGGGCGTCACAACAACAGCTCAAGGTATCTTATAATTGTGGAAAGGAAGGACATATCGCCGAGATTGTATGGTAGAAAACCTAGTTCAATGAGGATGGTGACTCAAAAGACCGTCTCTTAAAAGTCAAAGTCAATCGGTTCTGGAAGAGCGTTTGTTGTGATCTGGTCATAATGCGAGAACCCAAACGAGGTGATCACGGTAAGCTATTTATAAATTTTTACGAAGTTTATACCTTTACTTGATACCGGGTCTTACCCATTCATTTATCTCTCCTGCAGTGCTCAACATTTAAACTTGACTCGGAGAAATTAGACTTTGACCTATCTGTGGAAACTCAGATTAGGGAAGAAAGTTTCATCAAATCCAATCGTTTATAAATCTTGGTTGATTCAAGTTGGCACCATCACCGTCTCCGCCGACCTTATCTCTTTAAAGATATTTGCTTTTGATGTGATTTTAGGGATTGATTGGTTAACTACTCATCATGCCAAAATTGATTGTTTTCGTAAGGTTATTAGTTTTCATATTCCTAACCAACCCATGTTGTATTTAATTCAAGCAACTAAACCATTAAAATCAATCATTTCATATCTAATCATAAAGCTATTTGTTTATTGAAAAAGCGGATGTCAAGCTTTCTTAGCCCATGTTATGGATTTGAATAAAGACACGTCAAATTTGAATAATATTCCCATTGTTATTGACTTTCCGACGTATTTCTGAAGAACTTCCGGTTACCCCAGAACGTGAAGTTGAATTCTTTATTGATCTTGAACTGCACAAAGCCCATTTCTAAAACCCCATATCGAATGGCTCTATTGAACTTGAGTTAATGGTCCAACCACAGGAATTGTTGGACATCGGTTTCATTCGCCCCAAGTACATCTCCTCGGGGTGCCTCTGTTTTATTTGTAAAGAAGAAAGAGCGGAGTATGCGACTTTGTATTACTATCGGGAATTGAACCATGTCACCATCAAGAATAGTATATCCTACCTCGTATTGATGACTTGTTTGACCAGATTGCAGAGGCACAATTCTTTTCAAATATCGATCTTCGCTTACGGATATCATCAAATGAAGATTAACCCGAGGATATTCCAAAGCGCCTTGAACTTCAGATGGGCATTATGAATTCTTAGTCATGTCTTTCGGATGACTAATGCTCCTACGACTTTCATGGATATGATGAACCCAGTATTCAAGGAATATTTGGATCGGGTTTGTTGTTGTCTTTATTGATGACATCCTTATATATTCCAAAAGTCGTGAAGATCATGAGCACCATTTGAAATCGGTACTCGAAAGGCCGTGAAAACAAACTATATGCCAAATTGAAGAAATCGAGTTTTGGCTTTAGAAGTAGCATTCCTTGGAGGCACGTGGTGTCGAAACATGGAGTATCTGCTGATCCGTGAAGATTGAAGCAATACAAAGTTGGAGCAACCGAAGTCGGTCAAGTACGTAGTAGTTTTTGGGCTTAATTGGTTATTATCGGAGATTCGTGGAAGGGTTTTCTCGAATCGCTACTCCATTAACCCGCCTAACTCGGAAGGATACAAAATTGTTTGGAGGCGAAGAATGCGAGAAAGAGTTTCCAAGAGCTCAAGAGAGACTCATTTCTAAGACTGTTCTAACAATACCATCCGGTTCGGATGGATTTGTTATCTACAAATGATGCTTGTGCAAAGGGTTAGGATGTGTTCTCATGCAACGTGGGAAAGTCATAGCCTATGCCTCATGACAACTTAAAAGAGTATGAGAGGAATTATCCTACTCACGATCTAGAGTTAGCGGCCCGATCGTTCCTACAAAAAGATATGGAGGCCACTATCTATATGGGAGAAAGTGGAGATATATTCATGACCGTAAAAAGCCTTAAATATTTCTTCACTCAAAAGAACTCAACATGCGGCAAATGACGTTGGCTCGAGCTATTGAAAGACTACGACCACACAATTCAATACCATCCCGGAAAAGCGAACGTGGTAGGCGGACGCGTTGAGTAGAAGATCATATCACGAACGCAGTGCGATGATATCAAGTATACGCGTAGAGCCAACTTTAATAGAAAAGTTAAGGTTGCTCGAGCCCCAATCAATCCGGAGTACGATGCGTATGAAGAAGAAAGTACTGAAGGAGCTATTCCTAAGCGAGAATTGATGAAAAGGAATACTTGAGTCCACTCTAGACTTTGTGTTCCTAACGACTGGATTTGAAGTCTGAAGATTATGATGGAGGCACACAATACACCATTTACAATCCATCCTGGAAGTACTAAAATGTCTCGTGATCTTCGACATACATTTTGGTAGAACAATATGAAGAGAGAGATTGCAAAGTTTATCTCAATGTGTTTAACTTGTCAACGTGTAAAAGGCGGAGTATCTAGAACCTAAGGGTCCATTGCAACCACTTGAGATTCCAAAATGGAAGTGGGAACACATTACCATGGATTTAGATTCACGGGTCTTCCTACGGTTTCTCAAGGCATCAATGCTATTTGGGTTATTGTTGATAGATTAACCAAGTCTCGCTTCATTTCTTGCCGTACGGAGACTTATTCCTTGAATGTCTTCTTGACAGACGTGAATGAGATTGTGAGATTGCATGGCATGCCCGTATCCATAGTTTGGATCGTGACCCAAGATTCACTTCAAGATTTTGGGTTAGCTTGCAAAAGCTATGGGCACGGATTTGCGATTTAGTTCTACATACCATCCTCAAGCAGACGGACAATCGAGAGGACTATTCAAACTCTTGAAGATCTATTAAGACTCAGTGTCCTAGACTTCAAGGCGGTTGGGATAAGTGTGACACCCCAAAATTAGGTATACATCACCCATCTTGGGTAGTCGATACATGGTACAAAATTTAAATACTAACTTACTAATATAAGCTGCTGTATACAATACGACATAAACGTGAGTTTGAATACAAATATTGTCTACTAGATATTATACAAACTCAAAAGGAGTCCTCATTACAATTATTATCACACTATTTCACGTAATAGTGAGGGGACTACTAATGCTATCCTCTCCGGGCCATTATCTGCTTCCCGACTAAGTCTCCAAATTATATTCTCATTTCTTGAAGAGAATAAAGAAAGAAAGGGTGAGCTCAACTAGCTCGATGAAATATTATGACTAAGATAATGCGAATAAATTATCATTAGCCTACAACAAGTGTTAAACGATAAAATATAATGAACATCAAGTTTAACTACAAATGAACCAAAGAATCCATTAAAAGAGTCAAGTATAAAATAAAATCTACTCTCTTTATGATTTAAAAGGTTTTCATCATCATTATAAATTTGAGACTCAACTTTAATAAATATTCCACATCATTGAATCACCCCCACTACTACCAAGGATATTCTTTAGTATCACGACCATTATTATTCACGACTACTGACCAAGAATAGTTGTGTATTCATTAATGGTCATGATCATTCCAACAATCATCCATCAATGCACTACTACCACTTCGAGGATTTTTATCATATCATTTGTAACATTACTGGCCATGATTACACCAATAGTCTCTCGTCATAATCATACAAGGTCCATCTACGCACTATAGGCCATGAGATGACTTTCAACATAATATAAACATGAGGATGATGACAATGATATAAGAATTGAATAAAACAAGTTCAAGAATTATTTTATCCGAGAATTATTAACGTCCAAAATTATCAACACGATCTTTGTTGTTTTGTAGAGTAAAATTCAAGAATGATCATAAGAATATTTCCATGAAAAGATATTTGGATGAAACGCAAATATCAAGGATATTCTACTAATTTCATGGAGTATAGAAAGTCAAAGATTTAACCAACCGGGTATAATAAAAATGGAATAACAAAAGAAATCATCGATACGCGATATAATTCACACAAAGCAAAAGTTATTCCAATGAATAATAAATAATCGGAACCAGTCCCGCAGAAACGCATGCATGTGATGTGTCCAAATGTAATAATAATAAAGACGAAAACCAGTCCGGTAAAAAACACACGCATGAGATGTTCCAAATGAATAATAATAAAGATTTTAACCAGTCCCGGTGTAAAACCATGCATGTGATGTTCCAACAGTAATAATAATAAAGACGGAAACCAGTCCTGTAAAACACACGATAGGATGTTCCAAAGCAGAATAATAATAAAGAGACGGAACCAGTCCTGTAAACCCACGAGCAGGATGTTCCAATGTAATAATAGAAGAATGTCACCAAGTATAGGTAAACCGCGATACATGTGTTATTCCAATAGAATAATAAGCGATGGAATAACAACAGTTGTGACGCCTCCCAAAATTAGGTATACGTCACCAAGTGGGACGCAAACCGATAACTCAATAAATTTTGCCTCAGACACGACACGGCCATATTGTTTTTGTTCCAACTTGATAAACTCCACCTCCTTCATGCGTATGGCGAATACTCCCGGAAAGTATTTGTGCGTTGAACAACTCCCGAACTTCTCCCAAGATATCTTCAAGATGCTGATAGTTGAGTACGCTTTTCTGGATTCCCTCCAAAGAATCCTCCTCCGCAACATATAAAGGTGGCAAAGGGAACCTTTGCTCCTGAAAGATCCCAAGACATCAAATATCTTGGTAATCGCCTTTATCCATGCTTCCACCGTAAGTGGTTTTGCTTTCCCTTAAACTCCGGTGGTCCCAGCCTTGAATCATTTAGCGGTGGACCGCCTCGAGAGAGTTTCGTGTTTCCACCTACGCTTTTGGACGCGAGTCGCCTCTGCGCTCAGTTGCATAAATCGCATAAAGCCTCAACATTTGATCATTCATCATTTGGTCAAGTTATTGTTGTTTGGTGAGGATTGCGCCTCACGATGCACATTATCCCCGATTATTGATATGTGGTGAATCAACGATCGCTGCTATTTCCATTCTATTCTCAACATTCTCGGATGTCATTTTCGAAACGCCACAAAACAAAAGGTTAATTGACACGTAACAAATTATCCCTATATTCTCGACCAACCAATAAAATAAAGACATAAACTTAGGTAGGTCATACTAACGAAGGTATTCCCTGCCTCCCTCCTAGTACTATTCTCACATCTTAGCCAAATGATCATATCCCTAAGCTCGATACCAACACGCCCCAAAATTAGGTATACATCACCCATCTTGGGTAGTCGATATACATGTAATGTAATTTAAATACAACTTACTAATATAATCGCTGCAGGTATAATACGACATAAATCGTGAGTTTGAATACAAATATTGTCTACTAGATATTATACAAACTCAAAAGGAGTACTCATTACAATTATTATCACACTATTTCACGTAATAGTGAGGACTACTAATGCTATCCTCTCCGACCATTACTCTGCTTCCCGACTCGTCCCAAATTTATTTTCTCATTTCCAAGAGAATAAATGAAAGAAAGGGTGAGCTCAACTAGCTCAAGAAGAAATATTATGACTAAGATAATGCGTAATAAATTATCATTAGCCTCAACAAATGTTAAACCGATAAAATATAATGAACATCAAGTTTAACTACAATGAAACCAAAGAATCCATTAAAAGAGTCAAGTAGAAAATAAAATCTACTATCTTTTATGATTTAAAAGGTTTTTCATCACTTTATATAGCCGAGAGACTCAAATTTAATAAATATTCCACATCATCGAATCACCCCCGCACTACTACCAAGGATATTCTTTAAGTATCACCACCACAATTATTCATGCACTACTACTGACAAGAATAGTTGGTATTCATTAATGGTCACGATCATGCCAACAATCGTCCATCAATGCACTACTACCATCGAGGATTTTTATCATATCATTTGTAACATTACTACCATGATTACAATCGAATAGTCTCTGTCATAATCATACCAAGTCCATCTACGCACTACAAAGCCACGTATGACTTTCAAATATATATAAACATGAGGATGATGACAATGATATAAGAATTCAATAAAACAAGTTCAAGAATTATTTTATCCAGAATTATTAACGCCCAAATTATCAACACGATACTGCTTTGTAGAGTAAAATTCAAAAATGATCGTAAGAATATTTCCATGAAAAGATATCGATGAAACGCAAATATCAAGGATATTCTACTAATTTCATGGAGTATAGAAGTCAAAGTTTTAACCAATCGGGTATAATAAAAATGGAATAACAAAAGAAATCACCATGCATGCGATAGATCATGGACAGTGCGGTTATTCCAATGTAATAATAAATAACGGAACCAGTGTCCCATGAAACGCATTGCATGTGATGTTCCAACAGTAATAATAATAAAGAAACCAGTCCCATGTAAAACACATGCATGGATGTTCCAACAGTAATAATAATAAAGACGGAATAACCAAAAGACGGAACCAGTCCTGTAAAACCATACGTGTCCCAAAAACAATAATGTATAATGTGATGTTCCAAATGTTCAATAATGTAAGAATGTCACCAAGTATAGGTAAACCGCAGATACAAAAAGTTATTTCCAATGTAATAATAAGCAATGGAATAACAATGAGCTCTTCATGAATAAGAAAGAATAACACCCTTACATTTGGTAGGAGATTGAATAACGCAGAGTGTAAGTAACAAAATACTCTTCTTCTTTCTCTTATTCTCTCTATACTTTCTCTCTAAAGCTTGAATGAATTGTGAAAAATAATGAAGCACTTAGGCCTCTATTTATAGAAGATTTCTAGCTTAAGACCGCCATGTGAAAAGGAAAGTGGCTTATTGATGGTGATGTGAAAAGAAAAGTGGTTCGACGCCTCCGTAATAAGAAACGACAAGTGGTTCGACGCTCAGAAATGTGAAACGACAAGTGGTTCGACGCTTGTAATATGAAACTATTAGTGGTTCGGCGATCAGAATGCTACGTAATGTGAAAGTGGTTCGGTTTGTCTCGTAAAGGTAATTACTATCGACGAAGGTAATTACTATTCACAAGGGTAATTACTTATCGACGAAGGTAATTACTATTCACAAGGATCGAATGTAAGGTAATTACTATTGATGAAGGTAAATACTATCGACGAAGAGACTTTAGATGATGACATATGGGCCCCCCATAAAATAATCAAACTTACCACAAACGCCTCATAATGTACTTTATATACATTAAGGATCAATAAATATTACCACAAATCATTTTATTTTTAATCTTCAACAATTATTAATCATTTATAACTTGTCGCCCCAATTAATAATATAACATATTATACGATGATATCGTGACAATAATTGAATCAATAATATAATAGATATGATGCAAAGAATTATCAGAAGTAATAATCGAAAGTATAACTAAGTGACTTCACGTAAAGATCAATAATCAATACCGTGTCTGCTACTACGCAACCACGCCAGACATCGCACTTTTTACCACCGTGTAGTTCAACAGCTTTTAACAGGTAACACCTCCGCCATTATTTTTATAAAAATATTTTGTCGCGCTTCTCAATCCGATAATAATTTCATTGGGGTCCACCAATGATTGAGCCGTATTGTATCTAATATTCCCTAACGCTAAACCTAATATTCCCCACCAATCGAATATTTTATAACAACTCGCATATTTTTGTAAAATTTATAAATATTACCCACAACTATAACATTATATCAAATTTATTCCATAATATTCAAAAATAATATTTATAGAAAAAATTCATCTTTATTTATAAAAGTTGGGTCTTACAACCTCCCTTCTTATGAAATTTCGCCCTCAAATTAGGGTACGATCTGTATGTCAAGAGGTAAGGATACCTTGATTTCATTTTAGATTCTAACTCCCAAGTCATTTCTCAACATCGTGGTTCCTCCACAAAACTTTGACTTGAGGTATAACCTCGAGCGTAGAATATGTTCCTTCTTATCCAAGATTTGAACAGAACCTCTTCATACGCCAAATCTTCCGCTTATTTCATCCTGCTCTAACTCAATAATGTGGTTCGGGTCTTTCACATATTTACGTAATATGGATATGTGAAAAACGTTATGAACACGAGACATACTCAAGCAGAAAGCGAGTCTATAGCCACGCCCTACTCGATCGAGGATTAAAATGGACCAATGAATCGAGGATTAAGTTTTCCTCTCTTCCAAATCTTGTAACTCCTTTCCATGGAGCAACTCTTAACAACACACGATCTCCATATATCAATTCAACATTCTTTCATGAAGATCAAGATAACTCTTTTGTCGATTTTGTGAGGTTTTTATACGCTGTTTGATCGTTTTGAATCTTTTCCAGAGTCATACGTATTCAACTCCTATTCCCAACAACGTTGCTTTCACCCACCTCATCCCAAAGATACCGAGAACTACACTTTCTTCCATACAACGCTCGAATGGAGCCATGCCAATACTTGCTTGATAACTATTGATGTAGGAAAACTCCACCAATGGTAAGAACTTGTCCCAACTCCCTTGAAATCAAGGACACAGAGTCTTAATAGATCTTCAAGAGTTTGAATAGTCCTCTCCGATCGTCTCGTCCGCTTCGAGGATGATATGCCGAAGCTAAATCGTAAGTCCGCGCTCCATAGCTTTTTTTGCAAACCAACCCAAAATCGTGGAAGTGAATCTTGGTCTCGATCGTAAAAACTATGGATACCGGCATACCATGCAATCTTTACAAATCTTGCTTATGTACATACGAAGCAAGACGCTCAAGTGTATAAGTTTCAGATCGGTAAGAAATGAGCAGACTTGGTCAATCTATCAACAATGACCCAAATCGCATCAACGCCTTGAGAAACCTTAGGAAGACCAAGAATTAAATCCATGGTAATGTGCTCCTACTTCCATTCTCGAATTTCAAGTGGTTGCAATGGACCTTTTGGTACTTGATGCTCTGCTTTTAACTCGCTGACAAGTTAGACACCTCGAGATAAACAAATGCTATTCTCTCTTCATATTGCTCCACCAAAATGTACGATTTAATATCACGATACATTTTGGTACTCCCGGATGGATTGCAAATGGTGTCAGTACTTCCCATCATGATATTATACTTTTAAATCGTGGTCGTTAGGAACACAAAGTCCGGAGTCGACTCAAGTATTCCTTCTTCATCGATTCTCGCTTCCTAAGATAAAGACCTTCTCACTTTCTTCCTCATACGATCACCCAGTGTCCAGCTTTGAGCAACTTTTAACTTTATCGATTAAAGTTTGGTTCTACTCAGATACTCGCCATCATCACACGCGTCCCTCAAGTCTTTAACTCTATCTCCATCCTTTGCAAGTCACACAAAATGGGCTCATACGATAATATCGCACTCAGATTTCATATACGATCTTCTACTCAATGCGCTACCTACCACGCTCGCTTTTCCAGTGATGGTATCGATGGTATGATCATAATCTTTCAATGCTCAAGCCAACGCCATTGTTGTCGCATGTTGAGTTCCTTTTGAGTGAAGAGAAATTTTGAGGCTTTTACGATCCGTAGAAGATCTCCACTTTCTCCCCATACAAGTAATGCCTCCAAATTTTAAGGCTTAAAGATAACAAATGCCGCCAACTCTAGATCATGAGGATAATTCCTCTCATATTCTTTGAGTTGTCGCGGCATATAGCTATAACTTTTCCATGTCAGATGAGAACACATCCCAACCCTTTTACCTCAAGATCATCAGAGATGACAAATCCTCCGAGCCGATGGTATTGCGTAATCAAAATAAATAAGTCTCCTCTCGAGTTCTTGAAAACTCTTCTCACATTCTTCGCTTCCAACCGAACTTTCAGATCTTTCGAGTCACCGAAGTCAATGGAGTAGCGATTCGAGAAAATCCTTCCACGAATCTCCGATAATAACCAAATTTAAACCGAGAAAGCTACGACTTTCGATCATCGATTTAGGTTGTTCCTAGCTTTGAATAGCTTCAATCTTTGGCTGGTCAACAGATATTCCACGATTTGATACCACGTGCCCAAGGAATGCTACTTCTCAAGCCAAAACTCACATTTCTTCAACTCGCATAAAGCTTATATTCACGGGCTTTTGAGTGTCACCTTTCAAGTGCTCATGATCTTCACTACTTTTGAATAAATAAGGATGTCATCAATAAAGACGACTCACAAAGTGATCCAAATATTCCTTAAATACTTGGCTTCATCATATCCATGAAGGCAAAGAGAGAGCATTAGTCAATCCAAAGGATATGACTAGAATTCATAATGCCCGCACTTAAGTTCTCGAAAGCCGCTTTGGAATGTCACGGCTCTAATCTTCAATCGGTGATATCCTAACGAAGATCAATCTTTGAAAAGAATTTGCCTCCTTGCAATCGGTCAAACAGTCATCAATACGTGGTAATGGATACCTATTTTTGATGGTGACATGATTCAACTCCCGATAATCAATACAAAGTCGCATACTCCCATCTTTCTTCTTCACGAATGTAATGTGAGCACCCCAAGGAGAAGTACTAGACGAATAAAGCCAATGTCTAACAATTCCTCGCAGTCAGGTCTTTAACTCCTCAAGTTCAATAGAGCCATTCGACATGGGCTTTGGAAATAGGTTTTGTACCGTTCAAGGTCGATACAAAATTCAATTTCACGCCCGGGGTAGGCCAGAAGTTCTTCGTGGAATACGTCCAGAAATTTATTAACAATAGAAATATCGCTTCAAAACCGATTTATTTTTGTTTAAATCAGCGACATGAGCTAAGAAAGCTTGACATCCGCTTTTCAATAAACGAATAGCTTTTATACGGCTTGAGATGACCGTGATTGATTTTAATGGTTTGTCGTTTGAATTCACATAATAGGTCGATTAGAATATGAAAGCTAACAACCTTACGAAAAATAATCAATTTTTTGTATGATAAGTAGTTAACCAATCAATCCCTAAAATCACATCCAAATGCAAGTATTTTTAATGAAATAAGATCGACAAGTAATGTGAGGGACACCGATTTGAACCAAAACAAGACTTATAAACAAAGGGATGTAATGAAGGTTTCTCCCAACGAAGTTTCCACAGATAAATCAAAGTCTAATTTCTCCTGAGTCAAATTTAATCGATGAGCGCAAGTAGAGAAATAAAAGAATGGGTAGAACCCAGATCAAATAAAGTATAGACTTCATTAGAGTTTATGATAAGCTTACCCGTGATGACCTCATTCGTTCCTCGCTTTTCCGGGAGGTCACAACAAACGCCTCCTCAGACTACCTGGCTTTGACTTTTTCGGACTACCCTTTGGTGCCTCCATCCTAGTTGAATTTGTCTTCTGGTGAACGATAAAATCGAGCTAAGTGACCTTCTTCCACAATTATAACATGCTTTGACTGCATACAATTTAGATCGATGTGTCCTCTCCTCCGCATTTGAAGCATACGACAGTGGTCTTTCTCCTTCCTTAACAACGGGTGCCGGTTCCGACGCCTTTCCATCATTATTGAATCTCCTTTTCTTGAAATGTCCATTCTATTGTTTTGGGCCATGATTACCACCGGAGTGGTTACCATATCCGCCCGCTTGATTCCTCCACGCTTGTTCTCACCGCTTCGATGACTACTACACCGGTATTATAATTTTGCGGTGCTTCTTCTTTTAGTTGCATTGACTCATTATCGCTACTCCACTAATCGAGCCCTATTTACAACATCTAAATACAAACACGCTTTACGAGAAATAAGATGTCGACGATTCCCGCTTCAAACCTCTTAAAACATTCGCGCCATTCTCTCTTCATTATCCACCAAATGGGATACTTAACCGTGATAACTCCGCAGAATTTTGCCTCAGATCATGCACACTACCTGGCCATATTATTTTGTTCCAACTTGATAAACTCCACCTCCTTCATGTGGCGAATACTTTCAGAAAGTATTTGTCGTTGAACAACTCTCGAACTTCTCCCAAGATATCTTCAAGACAAAGAAGTCGAGTAATGCTTTTACCGATTCCCACCAAGAATCCGCTTCTCCTCCAAGAACATAAAGGCGACAAGGAACCTTTTGCTTCCTGAGCATCCCAAGACATCAAATATCTTGGTAATCTGCTTTATCCATGCTTCCGCTTTAAGTGGTTTTGGCTTTCCTTAAACTCCGGTGGTCCCAGCCTCGAATCTGTTTAATGCGACCATCTACGAGAGTTTTTCGTGTTTCCACCACGTTTTGGACAGAGTCTTTCGCTCTTTGTTGCATAAATTTCATAAAGCCTCCCAACATTTGATCATTCATCATTTGGTCGATGTTATTGTTTACATGAGGATTATTCGCCTTCCCTGCTGCACATTATCCTCGATTATCGATATGTGAATCAACGATCGCATGTGCCCATCATATTCTCAACATTCTCGGATGTCATTTTCAAACATCGCCACAAAAACAAAAGGTTAATTGACATGTAACATATTATCCCTATATTCTCGACCAACCAATAAAAATAAAGACATAAACTTAGGTAGGTCATACTAGCAAGGAATTCCCCGCCTCCCTCCTAGTTCTATTCTCACATCTTAGCCAGTGATCATATCCCTAAGCTTCCGATACTAATCCGACGACCCCCAAAATTAGGTATACATCACCCATCTTGGGTAATCAAATACACATAATTTAAATACAACTTACTAATATAATTATACAATACGACATAAATCAGAGTTTTGAATACAAATATTGTCTCTAGATATTATACAAACTCAAAAGGAGTCCTCATTACAATTATTATCACACTATTTCATGTAATAAAGTGAGGACTACTAATGCTATCCTCTCTGACCATTACTCCGCTCCCCGACTAGTCCCAAATTATTTCTCATTTCAAAGAGAACAAATAAAAGTAAAAGGGTGAGCTCAACTAGCCCAAGAAGAAATATTACGACTAAGATAATGCGTAATAAATTATCATTAGCCTTCAACAATGTTAAACCGATAAAATATAATGAACATCAAGTTTAACTACAATGAACCAAAGAATCCATTAAAAGAGTCAAGTAGAAAATAAATATCTACTATCTTTTATGATTTAAAAGGTTTTCATCAACATTATAGCAGAGACTCAAACTTTAATAAATATTCCACATCATCGAATCACCCGCACTACTACCAAGGATATTCTTTAGTATCACGACCATAATTATTCACGCACTACGGCCCAAAAGTTGTGTATTCATTAATGGTCATGATCATGCCAACAATCATCCATCAATGCACTACTACCAATCGAGGATTTTATCATATCATTTGTAACATTACTACCATGATTATAATCAATACCTCGTCAATCATACCAAGTCCATCTATGCACTATAAAGCATGTATGACTTTCAACATAATATAAACATGAGGATGATGACAATGATATAAGAATTCAATAAAACAAGTTCAAGAATTATTTTATCCAGAATTATTAACGCCCAAATTATCAACATGATATCGTTTTGAGAGTAAAATTCAAGAATGATCATAAGAATATTTCCATGAAAAGATATCGATAAAACGCAAATATCAAGGATATTCTACTAATTTCAACAGTATAAGTCAAAGATTTAACCAACTGGGTATAATAAAAAATGGAATAACAAAAGAAATCAATGTACGCGATAGACCATTAATACAGCAGTGTTATTCCAATGTAATAATAAATAATTTTAACTTGTCCCGCATAAAACGCCACATGCATGATGATGTTCCAATGATATAATAATAAAGATTTAAACCAGTCCTGTAAAACACATGCATGTGATGTTCCAATGTAATAATAATAAAAGATTTTAACCAGTCCGTAAAACACACGTATGTGATGTTCCAAATGTAATAATAATAAAGACGGAACCAGTCCTGTAAAACACATGCATGTGATGTTCCAAAGCAGGAATAATAATAAAGACCAATTAATTGTGTCCAGCCAGAAATGCATGTGATAAACCAACCAGTTAATACACCAAGTATAGGTAAAACCACTATATATTATTCCAATAATAAGCAATGGAATAATAATAGATATTCTCGTCACCCATACAAATACAAACTCAAAAGGAGTCCTCATTACAACTATTATCACACTATATCACATTGTACATAAATTCAAATAAACTTACTAATATAAGGTAGGTACTACTAATGCTATCCTCTACTAGATTTTATACAAACTCAAAAGAGTCCATTACAACTATTATCACACTATTTCACGTAATAGTGTAGGACTACTAATGCTATCCTCCGGACCATTACTTCGCTTCCCCGATTGTCTCAAATATGTTCTCATTTCCTCAGAGAATAAAGGAAAGAAAGGGGTGAGCTCAACTAGCCCAAGAAGAAATATTACGACTAAGATAATGCGTAATAAATTATCATTAGTTTCAACAAAGGTTAAACCGATAAAATACAATAGACAACCATTTTAATCATAGCTTTAATAAGCAATCCATTTAAAAGAGTCAAGTAGAGAATAAAGTCTACTATCTTTTAGGTTTTAAAAGGTTTTCATCAATTTTTATCACCGAGACTCACTTTAATAAATAAACCACCACATCTAATCATCCCCTGCATCTACTGGCCAAGGATTTTCATCAAATTATCAATGGTCATGACTATACCGAATCACCCCGGTCATAATCATACCAAAACTATCCATCATCCGCATTACAGCCAATCGAGGACTTTTGTCACATCATTTATATCAAGTCATGATTATACCGAATGATCCTCGGTCATAATCATACTAAGTTCATCTATGCACGTAAGCCAAAGATAACATAATATAACATGAAGATGATGACAATGACATAATAATTCAATAAAACAAGTTCAAGAATTATTTAATCCAGAATTATTAACGTCCAAATTGTCAACATGACGACATCGCTTTCAGAGAAAGTAAAATTCAAGAATGATCGTAAGAATATTTCCATGAAAAGATATCGATGAAACGCAAATATCAAGGATATTCTACTAATTTCATGGAGTATGTAAGTCAAAGTTTTAACCAACCGGGTATAATAAAGAATGGAATAACAAAAAAATCACCACGCGCAGATTTTTCGGCATAGATGTGTTATTCCAACAGTAATAATAATAATCTAACCAAAGTCGTGAAATTCACACCGACAGTGATGTTCCAACAATAATAAAGATGGAAATAATCCCATGGAAACACATGTAGGATATTCACATGTAATGATAAAGATATTCCAGTCCTGTAAAACATAAATGTGGAATAATAAAATAAAATGGAACCAGTGTCCTGTAAAACACATGCATGTGATGTTCCAAATGTAATAATAGAAGAATGTCACCAAGTATAGGTAAATAGGATCACAGACAAAGTTATTCCAATGTAATAATAAGCAAATGGAATAACATAAGGATTTCACCAAGATAGGTACGCCACAGATACAAAGTTATGTATAGGTATACCACTTTTACAAAAGTTATTCCAATGTAATAATAATGAATGGAATAATGTAAGTTCTCTTCAAGAAGAAAGAATAACACTTCTTGACGCACAACAAATAATACCCTTTACCAAGTAAAAGAACCTAATATAGAAGTAAAGAAGTAGCAGAATACTTTTCTTCTTTCTATAATTTTCTCTATAGCTTCTCTCTATAATTTCTCTCTGTAGTTTCAAATGAATTCGTAAGAAAATAATGAAGGAATGAGCTTCTATTTATAGAAAATGGAATGCATAAGAATTAATCCATGAACTATCCTGTATTGATTTACTTTTAATCTGACGGCCCATATTTAAAGAAAAATCTTTTAAATAAAATATAATATATTCTATTTATATAAAAAACATTTTACTATCCAAACACTACAATACTACGCAAAACACTACGCAAAAACTATGCATAATAAAATATAATATATTCTATTTATGTAATAACTTTAATAAAGTATTCTATTTTATATAAAAGATGTTTCGCTTTTATTACGCTAATAATACGTAATAAAATAAAACGTCATTATCGCTATAATAATTCATATTATTAATCGAATAATAATGGAATCAAACCGAAGTGACTTCACATAAGCATCAATAATCAATACCGTAAGGTACTACTACGCAACCACACACGACATCGTATTTTACTACCGAGTAGTTCAACAAGAACTACTGTAAAACTTCCGCCGTTATTTTAATAAAATATTTTTGTCGCTTTTCAATTCGACAATAATTTCGGTATGGGTCCACCAATGATTGAGTCATTGTACTAATATTCCCCGCTAAACCTAATATTCCCACCCAATCTAATATAATATAACCACTGTGATACTTTGCAAAATTTATAAATACTACCCACAACTATAATATTATCTCAAATTCACACCATAATATTAAAAAATTATTTCAACAAAATTTAAATCTTTATTAATAAAATCTGGGTCTCACAATCTCCTCCTTATGGAATTTCATTTCTAAATTTAGAGTACGACTGTATGATAAAGAGATGAGGATACCTCAATACCTTTTTATCGCTTAAAAATATTAAATTCATCTTTGAAATATGTCAAAGCTATTCATTAACAATTCATCTTCGCACTACAAAGCAAAAGATATACAACTCAGAAACCAATAATGTTCGAGACGCAATTTAATAAGATCACGACCACGAATTATCCATGCACCAATCGCCAAGGATATTCGTGTTTTCAATTACGGTCATGATTATACCGAATAACTTTCGTCATAATCATACCAAGTCTATCAATGCACTACTACCAAAGATTTACTTTTACCACATCCATGAATTAATATTTCATCACGAGACTCAAATTTCAATAATTAATCCATATCATCGAATCATCCACGCACTACGTGCCAAGGATATTCATTAAGATCACGACCACAAATTATCCATGCACTACTACCAAAGATAATTGTGGTATTCATTAAGATCACGCACTACCAAATTATCCAAGCACTACTACCAAAGATAATTGTGTATTCATTAAGATCACGACCACAAATTATCCATGCACTACTACCAAAGATAATCGTGTATTCATTAGTATCACGACCACAAATTATCCATGCACTACTACCAAAGATAATTGTATTCATTAAGATCACGACCACAAATTATCCATGCACTACTACCAAAGATAATCGTGTATTCATTAAGATCACGACCACAAATTATCCATGCACTACTACCAAAGATAATCGTAGTATTCATTAAGATCACGCACCACAAATTATCCATACACTACTACCAAAGATAATTGTGTATTCATTAAGATCACGACCACAAATTATCCATGCACTACTACTAAAGATAATCGTGTATTCATTAAGATCACGACCACAAAATTATCCATGACTACTACTACCAAAGATAATCGTGTATTCATTTACTAAGCTATGATTATACCGAAATAACAATCCCGGTCATAATCATACCAAGTCCATCTATGCGCACTACAAAAGCCACGATGACTTTCAACATAATATAAGCATGAGGATAATGATATAAAGAATCAATCAAATGAGATAAAGGATAAATATTAAACATTTATAATATAATTTATCCAGATTCAAGAATATCCCCATGTTATCAATCACTTAATAATCTCATAATCTAATATCATTAATATTATAACAATATTTTAATCACTTCTTAAATTTATAAACAATTTATCTCAATTATTTACGCTTTTACCATATAATGCATTTAATCATTCAAAATGCCATACTCATAAGATATCATCACCAATTATCAAATCTCTCAAAAAATATGCATATACTCTATATAGGATTCTTTAGCCATAAAATCCTATTTTCAACTTTTGTTACTTCACATAACATATTTAACTCATATGTTCAGAATTAAACTATTTTCATGAAAAATACCAAATCAGTCCCAAAAATATTTCTTTTCTGGGATTTAGCATAATATAGTCCCATAATGAAAATATATTTTTCTCTAAATTTTAAAATTCATTTACTATTTTTCAAAAATCAATTTCTTATTAATTCCTTAAGAAATTAGCTACCTCAAGTTTAACTCCAAAATTCCCAAATCTTGGCAGGACCTTACACATGTTAACGTGAGCCTCAGTTTAAATTTCATGGTCATCGAGTTATAGAACTTCTGCTATAGCATTTTCATTTGAAAACCTAAATATTGAAATAGTCATAACTTGCTCATTTTAAGTCGAATGAGCTCATTTTTGGACAGGAGGTACTTTATACCATATACTTTCATGTCCCAAAAGGCCAGAATTTTTTCTCATAATTTAAGTGGCCGAAACAGCCCTTTAAAGTTTCTAGGCAAGCATTTTTCGAAATTTACAGCTTTGGCCTCCTTTGCTAAAAATCAGTCCACACAAAAATCTACAACACCTTTTCCAGTAATTCCACTTGGATTAGTTAGGTAACCTCATAGATCTAACTCTAGGACTTGACCACGCTCAAAATTCAAAATATAATAGGAGATATGGTCAATTGAATTTCATGTTACGCTTTTCACCAAAATCTGATTTTCAACTCTTTCAGTGATTTCTAAGAAACTTTCATGTTTTCACATAATAACCAACATAACTCATCATAACACTTACTAATACTTCATATACCCATGATTTTCATTAGTCCAATGCTTT